>JAFMOC010000024.1:937500-1170000 GCA_019802505.1 Corydoras sp. C115
TGGGGAACCCCACCGCGACCCTAATATAGGATAAAGCGGAAGATAATGAATGAATGAATAATAAAATTAAAAAATTTTAATTTAAATTTAAATATGATCCATTCAGGGTGGCATGGTGGTTTAGTGGTTAGCACCTTTGCCTCTCAGTGCTAGGGATTCCTGGTTTGAATCCCAATCTGGGTGGAGTTTCCATGTTCTCCCCGTGTCCGTGTGGGTTTCCTCCGGCTTCTCCAGTTTCCTAGATTGGTGCCCTGTCCTGGGTGAATCTGCCCAGCACCCGAAACGTTCTCCCCTGGATGGGACTCCCCCCCCCCCCCCCGACTCTATAGGATAAAGTGGAAGATAATGGATGGATGATCCACTCGTACCAGCATAACACACACCATCACTGCAGTACTGAAAATCATCCACCACCCTAATACCTCCTGATAATTGGAAAACGTACTAAAGCGGACTAACAAAGCACGTAGTGAAACAGATGGACTACAGAATGGATTTGTAGAACTACAATGTCCCTCTATATGGTAAGTGGAAACTAGGTGTACCCAATAAAATGGCCAGTGAGTGTTATCCATTGAGATAAAGCATTGTATTAGTATTTAGTATTTAGTATTAGTATTTCCTTCCATCTGGTAGGTCACTGTCATCGTTTGCCTTATTTACTCAACGTCTCTCGGATTTGACTCTTTTCCTCAGCAGCTTTTTGTAATCAACACGAGAAGCCATTTCTACGACATTAGAAAAAATATATATATAAAAACGTTGAGAGATGGATGAGTGTCAGCTGGTCTCCCCATGTCTTTCCCCCCGAGATCAATCACAGATGGATGGCAGTATGCTGTTTACCATAGAGTCCGATGTGAAACTCATTTAGCGCTGTGCACTTCTGAGCCCAGCCGTTTCCTTTGTTTACGTTTCCAGACCACATTTCACTATAAAGGCACTAAGTGTTCCTGAAGTGTAGAAAGCTATAGACAGCCGAGGCAGTTGTTATGATTTGAGGCTGGACATTTTAATAGAACTTCGGGGCGCTTGAAGTCCGGGTGTGCATAGTTTCCACAAACGTATGTAGCGTTATGACATTTATCACTTTTTAGAGTTATGTTGATTTTTCAGAGATTTAGTATTTAGATGGCGGCACGGTGGCTTAGTGGTTAGCACGTTCGCCTCAGCGCTAGGGATTCCAGGTTTGAATCCCAATCTGGGTGGAGTTTCCATGTTCTCCCTGTGTCCACGTGGGCTCTCTCCGGGTTCTCCGGTTTCCTCCCACAGTCCAAAAACATAGATCGAGGTCAATTAAATTCTCCAAATTGTCCCGTATAGTGTGTGTGTATCATGATGTGTATCATATACACCCGTATAGTGTGTGTGAGTGAGTGTGTGTCCAGTGATAGATTGGCGCACTGTCCTGGGTGTATCTGCCCAGCGCCCGAAACGTGAAATGAAATCCGTGATCCGTAAGTAGGCCGAACGGTAGTGTGGTGGTTAGCACATGGTAAGCACGTGGTTAGGGAGGAAATCTCAGAACCTGAAGACAACCCACACATAAACGTACACGGGGAGGACATGGAATCTCCCCCCACATCGGGATTCGAACCTGGACCCCAGGCAAATGAGAGGCGAACGTGCTAACCACCACACCACCGTTCCGCCTACTTGCGGATCACGGACTTCATTTCTCAATACGCTAATATTAATTCTTCTGTTTTAATTTTGATCATATGTTGAATTATTCATTGTTTAAAATCTGAAGACGATAATTTTATTAAAGCAAAAATGCTGAATTGCTCTTAAGGAGAACATGGAAGCGTTACCCAGATCGGGATTCGAACCTATTCTGAATTGGGGTCCTGACCATTAGAGAACGGAGTAAAGGGGACATACACAGTTAGTACATCATTTCTCCACCTCAGTGACACTGATGGGATAGGAATAATGCACCCACCATATAATACATGCTCTATGGTGGTACTATTGGAGTCTTGACCATTAGAACAGAGTAAAGGGGACGTACACGGTATGTACTGTAGAACACAAACAGATACACTAGAATTGTAGAACTAAAAAGTCCATCTTTACAGTAAGTGGAAGTGAGAACATGGACAATAAGTAGAGCAGGAAGGGGGTGTGGCCTAACTGTTATATATAACAAAGAACCCAAAATGACCAATAGTGGTTCTCAGTTAATAAGCTATGCTTTTAGGGATCTAAATGCAAATGTAACATGTCCAGATATTTTCTGCAGCTGTGGAAAGAGCATGTAGAGGAACTTGGAAAGAGGAAAGAACATACAAAACTCAAAGACTAGTGTTATACTACTTAAAATTCAGGTGCTATCAGGTACATTTGACTAAATTTGTCTGTAAAGCTCTACATACACACACACACACACACACACACACACACACACACACACACACACACACACACATAATGGTACTGACACATGCCGCTACACAGAGATAAATTCAGACAGATGGCCACCACTTTGAGGGATCAATACACAAACAAGCAGAGGAAAATCTGCTACAAATGAAAGATGATCACCACTCTAGTTTTTCTTCGTGATTGAATTGAATCGGGGGAGGGGTCAGAGAGAACTTAACATGTCCAAGCAGTTCTTTTTAGATGGATTCACATAGTCCACGCTTCTTCTTAGGGTGACATCAACCATCCATCCATACATTAATTGTCTTCCGCTTTATCCTCTACTAGGGTCACGGGGTGTTCCCCATGTCCATCCAGGGGAGAATGTTTCGGGCGCTGGGCAGATACACCCAGGACAAGACACCAATCTATCACTGGGCACACACTCACTCACACAAACACACTCTCTATTGAGGAATTCAGAGAATACAATTGACCTTGATGCATGTATTTGGACTGTGGGAGGAAACCGGAGAACCCAGAGGAAACCCACGCGGACACAGGGGGGAACATGGAACCTCCACCAAGATTGGGATTTGAACCGGGAACTCCTAGCGCTGAGACACACACTCTATATGGGGTAATTTGGAGAATTCATTTGACCTTGATCCATGTTTTTGGACTGTAGGAGGAAACCAGAGAACCCGGAGGAAACCCACGCAGACACGTGGAGAACATGGAACCTCCACCAAGAATGGGATTTGAACCGGGAACTCCTAGCGCTGAGACACACACTCTATATGGGGCGATTTGGAGAATACAATTGACCTTGATGCATGTATTTGGACTGTGGGAGGAAACCGGGGAACCTGGAGGAAACCCACGTGCACACGGGGAGCACATGGAACCTCCACCAAGATTGGGATTCGAGCCGGGAATCCCTAGTGCTGAGAGGAGAACATGCTAACCACTAAACCACCGTGCCGCCCGACGGCAACCATATATTCGCTGAATCTGATTTGCATTCCACTTCAGCCTGCTCGTCTCTTCTGTAGGTCAATATTCACCTTCAAATGCTGTGTAAAGTCAAGTCCCTGTGCGTTTTAGTTCCGGGAAGGAATAAAGGCCAGGATGAAGAAACTCCATTATTAATTAAGCTCCGAATTAACCTTGAGCCCCTTTGCTGCACCATGGGGTGGTACGAACCTTGCTCGTGTCACAGGAACGGAAGTGGCCAGAAGCCTGTGGAGGGTCTGTGGAGCCTCAAAGACAGGAACAGGCAGCAGTGCCGGCCCACCCAAGCATGACTATCCATGTTGAAAGATGGCAAACGGACGAGGGCTACCATGTTTCTGTCAGCACCTCTTCAAGGCTCGTTCTAAATGAGAGAAAGCGGGAAGCACCGGACGAAGAGTGGAACAGAGCGAGGCCGGGCAGGAAGGAAATGCCTCTGGTGTCAAGTCATTAAAATCTTGAAACGAAGACTTAATCAGGGATTTGTAATTTACACAATAGGCGTTCATTTGAGCCTCCAACCTATTTGAAGATTGCGAAGCGTTCGCCGGTGTACGTCGCGGAAATGGAAATTATTATCAGCGTCGCAAAGATTAGAAAAGTTTTAACCTCATTATAATTAACAGAGCTGTTTATTTAGCAGCACAGAAACTACTGACAAAAGTACAGTGATGGTGCAATTATACATAGAGTTACAAAATATATACAGTACCAAACTGCTTGGACACACCTCCTTTGTGCTCCGTGTTCTCTGTTCCACTTAATGTAAAGATGGACTTTGTAGTTCTACAATTCCAGACTGTAGTCCATCTGTTTGTGTTCTACAGTACATACTGTGTACATCCCCTTTACTCTGTTCTAATGGTCAGAACCCCAATAGTAGCACCACAGAGCAGGGATTATTTGGTTGGTGCATTTGGTTGGTGCCCCCCCCCCCCCCCCCCCCCCCCCCCCCCCCCCCGCGACCCTAGTAGAGGATAAAGCAGAAGATAATGGATGGATGGATTTAAACATGGCAGGCGGCACGGTGGCTTAGTAGTTAGCACGTTCTCCTCTCAGCGCTAGGGATTACCCAATCTGGGTGGAGTTTCCATGTTCTCCCCGTGTCCACATGGGTTTCCTCTGGGTTCTCTGGTTTCCTCCCACAGTCCAAAAACATGGATCAAGGTCAATTGAATTCTCCAAATTGCCCCTTTATAGAGTGTGTTTGTGTGTCGGTGTGAGTGAGTGTGTGCCCAGCGATAGATTGGAGCCCTGTCCTGGGTGTATCTGCCCAGCGTCCGAAACGTTCTCCCCTAGATGGGCATGGGGAACTCCCCGGCGACCCTAGTAGAGGATAAAGCGGAAGATGATGGATGGATGGATGGATATTTAGTATGAGTGGAGTGTTTTTATTCTTTTCATATTCTTAAGTGCTGGCTATTTTCGCAGTTCTGAACATTCTCGATGATGTTCATTGCAGGCACTGTCCCATTTCCCGTGTCCTGATCTCATTTGTTCCATCACACCATTTTCTCTCTCATTGTATTTCCGTTTCCCTGCTCCTCCTCATCTAAAGTCCTCTTATTTATTTTACCATCCATTCCCGTACGCTACAAGGTTCACGACCATATATAGACTTAAGCCTGGCAGTATGGAGTGATTTGCGAGTTCCATAATCAGGGTCTTTCAGCAGTATTCCACAAAGGTGGCCTTAAAGCTGATTTATTACTGACGCTCTTCAACCGAAAGTGCTGCTTGGATGCCCTAACCTCCCCCCTAAATTGACACTGGCTGAAAAGGTCACTAGATAGCACTTTTGGCCAGGAGGCACTGTGAAATATTAAGGGAATTATTGATTGGTCTCAGATCGTTTAGTGCACTATTTTAATTCGGTACACTGCCGAATACACAGACAAACATTTGAGGTCAACTTTGGAACGGCATGATCTGCCAAAAGAGTTGAAGACAATTGCTCATTCAGATGCACAATAGATGAATTTTAATTAATCATTAAATAAAGACAAAATGACAATTAAATTAACAAAATTCTCCAAATTCTCCAAATTGCCCCATATATTTTATGTGAGTGTGCCCAGCGATAGATTGGCGCCCTGTCCTGGGTGTATCTGCCCAGCGCCTGAAACTTTCTCACCTGGATGGGCATGGGGAACCCCACCGCGACCCTAGTAGAGGATAATGGATGGATATTTAATCATGGCGGTAACTATGGCGGTTGCTAATTTTATCAATTAATAAAATTAATTTAATTAAATTACCAATTTCTGTATGAAGAGTTTAATATTTAAGGGTATTTTATTTAGCTAGTACCAGAATCTTTCATCTCTTTCATTTCATTATCTTATTCTCTACTGAGGTTGAGAGGGTTCCTCATGCACATCCAGAGAACGTTTCGGACCCTGTCCTGGGTGTATCTGCCCAGGGTCCGAAATGGTCTCCCTATGCCCATCCATGGGGAGGACATGGGGAGGACATGGAAACTCCACCACACTCCTAGATTGGAATTCATGATCCATGTTTTTGGACTGTGAGAGGAAACCAGAGAACTCAGAGGAAACCCACATGGACACAGGGAGCTGAGCGCTGAGAGGCGAACGTGCCAACCACTAAGCCACCGTGCTGCCCGATTAAATCTATGAATCTATTAATAATAAAATGTCTGGGGTACATGGTTGTGTAGCTATGTGCAGGTGTGATCTACGAGTCTACAAATATACAGTCCATAACGCAATGCAAAGTCAATGATGGACAGTTCTTGAGAACCTGGTGGAGCTAAAGGAGAGCGTGAGCCACTTGCAGGTCATTATTACTGCCTGCTGGTTGAGAGACAGGAGGGATGGAAACCTAATTACAAGTGCAGTGTAAGAGGAAAGAAGTTGGAAGTGAGTGACCTTATCAGAAACAAGAAGAATGGGAAGTGAGCTGCTGAAATGAAAAGTGGGCGAGAAATGGAGAAGCATAAGGGGGAGGGACATGGAGAGTAACAGAACCGGTGAAAGAACCATTAAAAATGGGAACGAGGTAGTAAATGAGTTTAAAGCCTGATTTCCTCTTACTTTTAAATAGGCTGGTAAAGGTTTTATTTGATGGCTTTGTGCTGTAGTGAGAAATTACCAAAAGTGTCAGAACTTGATAAACCATTGCTGTGTTTGACCTTATCTATCTGTCGGCTTTGGATAATGGACTTAACTCTATGCCAACGGGGTGAACCACAGTCATGACCTATGCAAGATGTAGTTTTGGTCAAAATGTTGACCAACAGTGCTAACAGCAGTTCAATCAAAGCCGAAAAACAGCGAGCCAATGATTTGTTTGAAAAAAGATAGATAGAGAGGTTTATTGTCATTGTACATGATTCAATGAAATTCTGAATGATAGCTCTTAACGACTGAGAACAAAGGACAGAGAACATGTATCCATAAAAACAATATTATATATTATATTATATAATATTATTATATAATAATATTATATAATATTATTTTAAACACATAATAATATAATAGTATGATAATAATAGGTAATAGTGTATAATAATATAATAGTATGATAATAATAGGAACCATTTCATATAGTAGCATATATATATATATATATATATATATATATATATATATATATATATATATATATATATATATATATATACTGTATATATATATTGTATATACACACACACACACACACACATATAGGGTGGCACAGCGACTTAGCATGTTCTCTTCTCAGTGCTAGGTATTCCTGGTTCAAATCCCATTCTGGGGTTTCCATGTTCTCCCTGTGTCTGCGTGGGTTTCCTCCGGGTCAATTGAATTCTCCAAATTGCCCTATATTGAGTGTGTTTGTGTGTGTCTTTGTGAGTGAGTGTGTGCCCAGTGATAGATTGGCACCCTGTCCTGGGTATATCTGCCCATCGCCTGAAACGTTCTCTCCTGGATGTGAAACCCCCTCCCGACCCTAGTAGAGGATAAAGTGGAAGATGGATGGATACATACATTACACGCATGTATACATTCATTATCTCCCGCTTTATCCTCTATTAGGGTCGCGGGGAGGTTCCCCATGCCCATCCAGGGGAGAACGTTTCGGGCGCTAGGCAGATAGACCCAGGACAGGGCGCCAATCCATCGCTGGGCACACACTCACTCACACATACACACTCTATATGGGGCAATTTGGAGAATTCAATTGACTTGATCCATGTTTTTGGACTGTAGGAGATATATCTGCATGATAGCAGCCATATGATATTGTTTAAGCTACATGTCAAACCCAGGATGCAGTTGATGTAGGATTGTAACAGCCTACACGTTCTGTGGTGATGTCACTGGTCCAGTTCCCTCTTTCTGCAATTGGGCTGTGGCTTGGCACGGTGGCGGTTAGGGTAGTGGTTAGCATGTCCGCCTCTTAGCGCTGGAGGTCCAGGTTGGAATCCCGATCAATGTGGACTTTCCATGTTCTCCGTGTGGGTTGTAAGTAAGTTGGCAGCTTTGAATTGCCCCTTTATAGTGTGTGTGAGTGAGTGTGCCCAGGGATGGATTACTGCCCTGTCCTGGATGTATTTACTCAGCACCAAAATGTTCTCCCCTGGATGGGCATGAGGAACTGCCCCTCAACCCTAGTCTCTAAAATAGGATTAAGCTGAAGCTGAAGATGATGAGATAAGGAGGTGGCATGGTGATGTAGTGGTTAGCATGTCCGCCTCTTAGTGCTGTAGGTCCAGTTTGGAACCCGATCTGGGTGGAGTTTCCATGCTCTCTCTTTGTCCATTTGGGATTTCTCCAGGTTCTCTGGTTTCCTCCCACAGTCCAAAACAATCCCCCCCGCGACCCTAGTAGAGGATAAAGTGGAAGATAATGGATGAATGGATGTTTTCTGACATCCGTGTTGTCTTTGTGGATTTTGCATGTTCTCCCGAATCCCGTATTGCTGTTCTGTATGAAGGCTTCTGTATTTTAGAACAGCCCTTGATAACATAGCAGCTAAAAAACAATTCCGCCGCAGTCCAGGCTTTGGAAGGCGTCTTTTGTTTTCCTTTTTATTGGCTACCTGTCCCGTCGTTTGATGGATAGCAGAACCACCTTGGCTTGCAGGTAGTCATAATTCCTCAGGTCTTTCCGAAATGCTTTTCTCAGCCCCGTTCCTGACCGGGGGATGTTCCAGGCTTTGCCCAAGTGAGTGAACTTTCAGCCATTGATTCCACCCCTGACTTTGCCTCTCCGTCCTCCCACCCCGTAAGCCGTCATCTCTGATCTCATCCTCTCGCTGATGACAAAACGGCCTTGAACTCTCGCATCCCACTTTCTCTCCCGCTTCCGACTAATCCCCCTCCCTCATCCCTCCCTCTTTCATGCAGTCTAGCTAGCTTAGCAGGCTGCTGTGGGAAGTGCCGGTGATTGCTTCCACTAATGTCCTTTTGATAAAGACGCCACAAATTGTTGAGGTGATCCAGAGATGAACTACATCTGTCAGTTCTAACAAGCTTACTCACCTCCAACATGTCCAATAACAAACGACACAGTGTGCGCAGAGGCGGGATAATTACAGAGTTTTGCTGAATTTGACAGATCTTTAATAACAGGTGGCATTAAGAGGATTTGTTTTTATGGCTAGCCCTGCTGTGTCCACTGCTTTTTTACCTGTACCTACTTGGCATGTTGTTTCTTGAGCCTTTGTGTTAAAAAATAAAGCCAGAAATACAAAATAATCATTTTGGAATCTTTAAATTCTCCATTTTCTGTTTTCTTCTTAATAGCTAGCTTAATTGTCATCCCTTTTTAAATAATTTTTAACATTTATGGCTTTATTTTAGTGATCTTCAGTGAGCTGTCCTCTGTGCACTCTGATATGGGGCATGTCAGTTTGTCTTTGCTGTCGTAATGTCGGGAAAAGTACACCTTGTGCGACGTAAACGGCGCAAAAAACATGTACTAAATCATTTAATTATTCATAGGTGTGTTTTGGTGGCACCTACAATTCTCTTTAAGAGCCAGGTGCTTTCTGACTTTGGTGGACTGATATTTCAACATTGCTGAGACTTTTACTTAGTGTGCTGGTCCATGAGGTTCTCTATTTGACTGTAAATCCACTAGCTTTATCCTCTACTAGGGTCGGGGGGGGGGTTCCACATGCCCATCCAGGGGAGAAACGTTTCGGGCGCTGGGCAGATACACCCAGGACAGTGCTCCAATCTATCTCTGGGCACACACTCACTCACACAGACACACTCTATATGGGGCAATTTGGAGAATTCTGTTGACCTTGATCCATGTTTTTGGACTGTGGGAGGAAACCGGAGAACCCGGAGGAAACCCACACGGACACGGGGAGAACATGGAAACTCCACCCAGATTGGGATTCGAACCAGGAATCCTTAGCGCTGAGAGGCGAACATGCTAACGAATAAGCTACTGTGCCGCCTTGTAGACATATATAATTAATATTATTATATCTCATATTGGGCGGCACGGTGGCTTAGTGGTTAGCACGTTTGCCTCTCGGCGCTAGGGATTCCCGGTTCGAATCCCCATCTGGGTGGAGTTTCCATGTTCTCCCCGTGTCCGTGTGGGTTTCCTCCGGGTTCTCCGGTTTTCTCCCACAGTCCAAAAACATGGATCAAGTCAATTGAATTCTCAAAATTGCCCCATATAGAGTGTGTCTGAGTGAGTGTGTACCCAGCGATGGATTGGCGCCCTGTCCTGGGTCTATCTGCCCAGCGCCCGAGACGTTCTCCCCTGGATGGGCATGGGGAACCCCACCGTGACCCTAATAGAGGATAAAGCGGGAGATAATGAATGAATGAATATCTCATATTATGAAATATTATCTCTTATATCTCATTATCCATCCATCCATTATCTTCAGCTTTATCCTGTACAAGCGTCACAGGGGCCCATCTAGTGGAGAACATTTCGGGCGCTGGGCAGATACACCCAGGACATGGCGCCAACACATTGTCAAACAGTATATAGGGGCAATTTAGAACAGCCAATTGTCCTTGAACCCATGTTTTTTGGACCGTGGAAGGAAACCCGCACAAAACCTTGTTTTGGACTGTGGAAGGAAACCCGCACACACGGGGAGAACATGCAAATCCCCAGTTTGGGATCCGTCCTTAAATCCCCAGCGCTGAGAGGCGGACGTGCTGACCACCACACCGTGCCGTCCTGCAAATGAACTCATGAGTGAGAATAGCAGTGGAGTTTGTGAATACTGCTGACACGGGACTCCTAATGCAACTTAAAAGTCGATCCATTAAACAAACCACTGAGTACTCTTTAGCTTAAAGAACTGCACTGCACTCCTCGCAAAGATAGTGTGGAATAATCACTCCAGATGTTTATGTTCTTCCAGCGTTTGGAGGTCACTCTTGGCACTTGTTCGGGTTCTGGGTTAAAAGCTTAAATCAGTGAAGCTGTTCCGTGTGTTTATGTTCTATGCCACAGTCATACACAGTCACTACATTGACTAAACCCGAGTATCAACATCCCGTCAGCCTCAGAGGCCAAAACATTCCAATAAGAATCACCTGTCCCACTGTTTTAAACATGTTCCATGTTTGGACGGCCCGAGTTCCGTGAATTGAGAGTGGCACTGATGGATTCGAGTTGAAGGTTGGCGCGGAAGGTTGAGGAAGCGTTTCAGATGCGACAATTTAAATGTTGCGACTACAATCATCGTTTGTCATATGCTATATGGGGCAAGTTGCCAGATCCCTAGAGTAAAATGCTCTATGCAGTTTTATGGTTGGGGCTACACACACACACACACACACACACACACACACACACACACACACACACACACAGGATGGCGGAATGTGGCCTCCCTATAAATTCAAAAGTGGGATTTTAAAGACAATTAGGCAGGGAGAGGAAAAAAAAAAGCTTTAGCTCGGGGTAAACCCGAAACTTCTCAGTGAGCTAATATGCAGTGACTCGACCACATTCAGCCGGTTTAGCACATTTCTATATTTAGCGTCCTGGTTATGGCGCTAGAAGACTGCCGACTTGCATTTTTCAAAACCTTGGAACGTATCTGTCTTTTGATCCACCTGGACGAAGCAGGGAAATGCTGACTTCATTCATATTTTGTGTCGGTTTACAAGAAATAAAAAAGAATTAGCTTGTTAGGTTTTTTAGAAATTTGGTGGCAGAGATTTTTTTTTTATCAGTAAGAGAAGATTTGTGAATTAAGATGTTATAAGTTAGTTGAGGGGTATCGAATCCTATACTAGGGACTAGGGTCATGGAGGTGGGGTCTAGACCGGGGAGAATGTGTCGGGCACTGGGCAGATGCAGTTTTTGGACTGGAAACTGGAGAACTCAGAGGAACCCACATGGACACGAGGACGAGGCACCCTGTCCTGGGTGTATCTGCCCTGTGCCGGAAACGTTCTCCCCTGTATGGGCATGGAGAACCCCCCCCCCCCCCCACGACCCTAGTAGAGGATAAAGCGGAAGATAATGGATGGATGGATGGACTTTCAGGTGAAGTGTCCTCTGTCTCATGCCTTTGCTTCATTAAGACAACAGAGTACTTACTTAGTATTTGTCATCATAGAGAACAGGCTTAGTGAAGCAGATCCCTGCATGTGTAACTCTCATAAAGTCAATAAAGCATAAGCTGGAGAAGGATGTCTTTCAGACCCGCTGTGAGCTCAAGAGGAATTCCACACAATGGGGTGCCTTGTCTAGGAGTGCGCGTATGAATTCGCCGAGAGAACGGCCGAGTACAAGAGCGATTTCCATCTCAAACTGACAGCGTAATCTGTCCTGTGGTCTATCTGAAATCTGCAGTAATCCATTTTAACCGCACTGACGCGGCTGTTGATTCGCACTCGCTGGTGGTTGCTTTATCTGCCCCATCCAACTGACTGGACTGCCCCGAGAGAGGGGGCGAGAAGGAGATGGAGAAGGAGAGAGAGTGCCCCTATGGCACATGGTGAAGGGACCCTAATTACTTTACGCCTGAGGGCTTTCTCTGAACATCAGAACCTTAACGGGGTCAAGCCTAATCTGCTCTTCCTGTTTTAGAGGGGTTAAAATGGGGGCATGTAGGGTTAACAGGCCGAGGGAGCTTAGCCCGCTTGTCCCGCCACTAAGTGCTCACGGTTACATATGTAGGTGTCTTAGAGGTGACACAAAAATGACACGGAGCAGACAAGCAGAACTGATGGAGAACATCGTGGAGTGGAGGCGGTCTGTTGGACACTGATCTGTGATTTATTTAAGTGATTTATTAGCAGATATTCAAATAGCTCGAGGTGACGCTCACCTTGGGGCTCGCTCCCTGGAACTTCAGTCATTCTCAGTTTTTATTTTATTTTTTAGTGGTTAGCACGTTCGCCTCTCAGCGCTGGGGTTCCAGGTTTGAATCCTGATCTAAGTGTTTCCATGTTCTCTCCATGTCTGCATGGGTTTTCTTCGTGTTCTCCAGTTCCATCCCACAGTCCAACAACATGGATTTAAGGTCCACTGGCTGTTTTGAATTTCCCAAATATAGTGTGTATTTCTGTGTCTGTGAGTGATTGGCGTCCTGTCCTGGGTGTATCTGCCCAGCGCCCAAAACATTCTCCCCTGGATGGTCATGCGGTGACCCAAACGACCCTAGTTTTTAGTATAGGATTAAGCCGATATAAATTAGTTGTGTTAACTCCCATCTAACCCCCTACCATCAGTTCAGAATGCTCTCTCTGTGGGAGTGGTTGCTCAGTGTTTAGGACATTGGGCTGAAGGTTGTGGGTTCAAATCCCAGGTCCACTGATGTGACCCATGTGGGTCCTTGAGCAAGACCTTTTGACCAGATTGCTCCAGGGGGGATGTGGTCAACCCTGTGCTTGCTTTGTAAGTCGCTTAGTTCAAGCCCTCATCCTATCCCAGCTTGATTATTGTTAATTAATATTAATGTGTTGCTTGCCGGTCTCCCAGCTTCCACAATCAGACCTCTACAACTAATTCAGAACTCTGCAGCTCGACTTGTATTCAACCAGCCCAAGCGAACTCATGTCACTCCACTACTCATTTCTCTCCATTGGCTCCCTGTAGCTGCTGCATTCAGTACAAGTCACTGACTCTGACCTCCAGGACCATTTCTGGACCTGCCCCCTCTTACCTTCACTCTGTATTTTCAAAGTACACTCCGGCTTGTTCACTTCGCTCTAGTGATGATTGCCGCCTGGTGATTCCACCTCACCGAGGAGCTAATTCTCACTCCGTGGCGTTCACCACTGCAAAATGGTGGAACCATCTTCCCAACTCTGGAAGTCACTTGAGTCACTAGGCATTTTTAAGAAACTACTGAAGACGCATCTTTTTAACAAACACCTGTTGTAGAAAAAAATAAAAGGATCATATAACGATCAGGTTCGATAATTCTACAGTGTAGCTGGTTTTCTTCATAGCTACTGACTTGTGGTGTTCTCATTTGTAAGATGCAGTGTGCGGGACAGTCACGCAAATTCGTTACTTTTCAGGTGTCCCGCAAATTGAGACGTTGTCCGGCATTATTATTGAAAATAAGACTCCAGTTTAGAAATGCGTGTTTTATAATCTGCCATTAGATGGCTGTGTTGTCTGTTGTCAAGGGAGAGGCAGGCTGTTTGAATGTCAACCAATCGGGAACGCGGACGCATGTTAAGGGCGCGCCCACCAACACAAACAATGCAAATCAGGTCAGACAGCACCGGCATGCGGCACGAGATCTGGAAGAATATATGATACAGTATGTTGTTCAAAAGGAGGTTTCCCAGTCTATGCATGCGTTAAAACCCAAACAAGATTCAAACGTGTTTTAATTTGAGAAACATTGTGAAAAAGTATAATTGTGTATGTATATATATATATATATATATATATATATATAAATATAGTGATGGCACGGTGGCTTAATGGTTAGCACGTTCCATTAAGCCTCTCAGCGCTAGGGATTCCCGGTTCGAATCCCCATCTGGGTGGAGTTTCCGTGTCCACGTGGGTTTCCTCCGGGTTCTCCAGTTTCCTCCCACAGTCCAAAAACATGGATCAAGTTAATTGAGTTCTCCAAATCCCATATCAAGTGTGTATATGTGAGTGAGTGAGTGTGTGCCCAGCGATAGATTGGCGCCCTGTCCTGGGTGTATCTGCCCAGCGCCCAAAACGTTCTCCCCTGGATGGGCATGGGGAACCCCCCGTGACCCTAAAATAGGATAAAGCGGAAGATAACGCATGGATGGATATATAATATATTATACGTTTGTATTTGCAGTCTGATATGTGCTAAAGGGGCAGAGTAGAGATTTTTTTAAAGTTATTTTAGACTATGCATTGGTGTCCCACATTGTCCCACACAAACATAGTCTTTAACCCACATCTGGTGAATTGGTATTTAGTCACCCTAGTCGCTTTGGATAAATGACTAAATGTAAATGTAATGTAAATTCTTTTGATAAAAACTTGCTTCTCTTTGATGATTAAATCTAATATAAATGTTCTCACAACCGCTGAAAACACCGTATAGATTTGGAATTCAGAGCTGTAGTCTTTGCAGCTTGTGCTGGTCACTTCAGCTTGACATTGTGACAGAATGAAAGACTTTTCTGTGAACCTTCAGTGAGAGCATGTGATGCTTCCAAAACATCGTGGTTGTTTTCTCCTTTAGATTTTCGAACGCAAAAGGCAATTTTCAGCTACTCCAGCATTCTCTCCCACTCCATCTCTCACTCTCTCTCTCTCTCTTTCTCTCTCCCTCTCGCTGGGCTTCTTATTGGGTTCTGCCGTGACAGTTTCCCCCTCCAAGTTCCAGTCTGGCTGCATTACATGACTAATCCATCACCTTTGTCAGTTTGAAGAATTCAGGTGTCGGTGTGTGTTCTCTTTCTCTTTTCCGTTGTCTTTTTCTTTGATGCTCGGAAACCCTCTTTTGTCCTTCCTGTTGTAGTACAATAGCATCGTGCATAATTCGTGTGTTAAAGCTGCGGCCTTCCAGCGGCTCGTGTCACTTCGCATCCGAACACACTGGGGCATTGAGAGATTGCTCAGTCTCATAGGAAAACAGGGAAACGGGGCGAGTAACAGAAACAAAGTGTGTACCAGAGAGTGTAAGAGACTCATCCCAAAATTATAGAACCATGTAAACCTAGGGTTGGGCTGAGAATTGAAAATAGAAACCAATTGGAGGCAGAACGTTGAAGACTGTTGGGTTTGTTCATCCGAGTCTATAAAAGAAGAAATATAGGTGACTCAAAATGCCGCATATTAAGATCATAAATGGTCCATAAAACCACAAATGGGATATGAAAGAAGTAAAACAGAAGGACAACGAGAAGAGTGCATGTGAATAATTAAAGTTAAGAGAGCGGTAACAGTGTCATAAAGCAGGTCCATGTAAATATACAGAATTAAACTCATAAGAGATGCTATGCGTGTGTGTGTGTGTGTGGGTGTGTGTGTCTGTCTGTCTGTGAATATCACTTTGCATTTAATAGGGGAAAATTATAAGGGATGGTGCCATACACCTTCAGGGTTCTAGATTTGATGTCTGTGTGTGCAGACTTGACCTAACCTGTAGAACCCGAGGCTAGATGATGACTGGGGTTTTGTTCCTCTCCACTTTTTGCTTCTTTTCGATCACTATATATTAAGAATGTATGCAAAAGCTTTTTAATTAGTATTCCTGTTTAAACTTAGCTAACAGTGTTGCAGTATACAGTACCTTATTGCTCCAGGTTCTCAGTTCCACTTCCTATAAAGATGGACTTTGTAGTTCTACAATTCCAGACTGTAGTCCATCTGTTTGTGTTCTACAGTACTGGACAGTACAGTACAGTACAGTACAGGACTCCAGTCTGTAATTGTAAAACTATCCATTAAATGTCCATCTATATGATAAGTGGAGACAATGCAGGAAGAAGGACGTGTGTCCAAACTTTTGACTTGTACTGTATGGGGGCATCCAACATTTATGAGTGATCTATGTAGTATATTATTCAGTATTTACAGTACATATTGTGTTAGCCCCCTTTACTCTGTTCTCTAATGGTTCTCCAACTTCACCCCACAGTCATTGGCTGCTCTGAATTGCCCCAATCTAAATTGCCCCTATATAGTGTGTTTGTGTACTCGGCAATGGATTGGCCCATTTTTCTTGGTGTATCTAGTCAGTGCCTGAACCATTCTTCTCTGGGTGTACATCGTAAACCCCTACAACATTAGCCGAGGACTAAGTGGAAGATAATGAGATAAAATGAGATAATAACAGGACTATTTACCAAACAGTGTAATTCTATCACATGGTACTTTATTGACTGTATATACTGTAATCCTGCTTTAATCCTGTAATACTGTAAAGCTGCTTAGTGACAATTTTCTACTGTTAAAAGCACTTTGTAAACTAAAGAAGGTGTGTGTGTGTGTGTGAGAGAGAGAGAGAGAGAGACAGAGAGTAGCACTTGTTAATACTACCTGTTTTAAAGCTTCAGGCAAATTTAACAACCTTAATAATTATTTATCTGAAAACTTAATCCTCTCTTGAATAAAGATTACCTTTTGTATTACTTTTCTTTTATTCATTTTATTATTATGGACAAACACAATTAAAATATCCTTAATAATAATAACAATAACAATAATAATAATAATAATAATAATAATAATAATAGTAATAAAAATAATGATAACTAGGGTCGCATGGGGATTCCCCATGCCTATCCAAGGGAGAACGTTGCGCTGGACAGATACACCCAGGACAGGGTGCCTATCCATCGCTGAGCACACACTCACTCACACAAACACACTCTATATGGGGCAATTTGGAGAATTCTATTTTCTATTTTAAGGTGCCGTTCAAAGCCGTTCACTTAATATCAGAATATAAAGATGTTTTTAAATCAACAGTTAATTTTTTGTATTTGAATCCAAAGCTACTACCTGTTTAAGAAATTAACTTTAGACAGTGTATAGCATTATTTAAAGGACTATTCAGTTGTACTGTACATAGCTGATCTCCAATATGGTTGAACTGAGACTATATAAAATGTCAAAAGCACTGTAATAAAGAACTGAGGGCAGATGTTGTTGCATCCTCCATAGGCATTTGATACAGCGGTATGTTTTCCTCATCTTCTACACCGGTAACATCATAATGTAAAATACATCTGCAAGAAGGTGAAATATTGAGACCCTGTGAGAGTTTGGAATCTGTCAGAATGTAAAATGTTCAAATCCTTTACAAAGAACAGTGCATGCGCACATATACACATCCACACCCATAGGGCAGGGCAGGGATAGGACTTGTAAATCCAGGAGTTGAAGTAGCATTAGATGCCAAAAGTAGAACTGAAAAAAAAAATACATGTTGTAAATAAAAAGAAATACAGTGAATACAAGTAGAATACTTCTCCACATATACATACATACAAATATACAAAATATATACGTATACACACACACACACACTTTCTTAAATATCACACACTTACATGTATATAAGTGTGTGTGTCTGTGTGTGTATATATATATATATATATATATATATATATATATATATATATATATATATATATATATATACTTAATACACGCCTAAGTCATGGCATTTTTCTCCCACACCTTTGTGGCCACATCTTCTCCACATATATATACATACATATATACAAAATATATACACACACACACTTTCTTACATATCACACACTTACACGTATATAAGTGTTTGTGTGTGTGTATATTCATTCATTCATTCATTATCTCCCGCTTTATCCTCTATTAGGGTCGCGGTGGGGTTCCCCATGCCCATCCAGGGGAGAACGTCTCGGGCGCTGGGCAGATAGACCCAGGACAGGCCGCCAATCCATCGCTGGGTACACACTCACACACTCAAACACACTCTATATGGGGCAATTTAGAGAACTCAATTAACTTGATCCATGTTTTTGGACTGTGGGAGGAAACCGGAGAACCCGGAGGAAACCCACGCAGACACGGGGAGAACATGGAAACTCCACCCAGATGGGGATTCGAACCGGGAATCCCTAGCGCTGAGAGGCGAACGTGCTAACCACTAAGCCACCGTGCCGCCGTGTGTGTATATATATATATATATATACATATATATATATATATATATATATATATATATATATATATATATATATATATATATATATAAAGATATATATAAAGATATATATAAAGATATATATATATATATATATATATATATATATATATATATATATATATATATATATATATATATATATATATATATATATTATTTTATTTTATTTTATTTTTTATTTATTTCTCCCACGCCTTTGTGGCCACATCGTCTCCACCCCAATAGCATTATTTACGTCCCCGTCATGCACCACTGCTTCCTGATATACGGCATGGGCAGATGCCATATATTTCTCTGTTCATCCTTTGTATGTTGTGGACAGACAGCGCTTTGTAACATACAGCATGTGGTCAAAGCTGGGTCAGGATCAGGTCAGAGAGGGATGAGAAAGGTGACATGCGTTATTTATAAACATATGTACCTTTAACGACTGGGAGTCGGCATATTGTAAAAGCCAGTGTTGAGCCCTGTGAGGCTCGATGGACCGCCGGCCTCCCTCATGACACATACTTTTCGTTTTTCTTTTTTTTTCTTTTCCGTTTTCATCCACGCCGATGGATATGTAGTGTGCAGTCATGCTTGAAGTAGCACTTTAAGCTCACGCTCCACACTGTTTTGCCGCAGCGTTATTTTCAACTGTGCTCAAGGTCATGCAGCTGGTGAGGAATGATGGCTGTATATCAGCTTTACTATGTGTTTTAGGAGCAGACGTTACAGGCTTCATCATTATGCCATAGTGGCCAACTCAGGTTAGTACTACTGACTGGTTAGTTGTATTATATGTGAAAGAGGAGGAGCTTAACGTGGACATTGATTGTTTTTATTCCATGGGGAACAATATAACTGACCTCAAATATTAAAAGCCTCCCTTTTTAAATAATATGGTTTCTTCAAGATCATTACAGACCCCCAGCAAACCTTACTGGGGTGATATACATCATATATACATATATGATATGCATATACAAGCAGTTTGTTGCAGTTCTTCACTACTGAATGATTTTTTTAAATCCTATTTCAGCGCATACACACCTCCCACCTGAACCCACAAGTATGGTTTGGTTCTTTGTCCATTCATTATCTTCCGCTTTATCCTCTACTAGGGTCGCGGGGGGATTCCCCATGCCCATCCAGGGGAGAACTTTTCGGGCGCTGGGCAGATACATCCAGGACAGGGCCCAATCTATCACTGGGCACACTCACTCACACAGAAATGCTCTATATGGGGCAATTTGGAGAATTCTATCCACCCTGATCCATGTTTTTGGACAGTGGGAGGAAACCCTGTGGGAGATCCCGGAGGAAACCCACGCGGACATGGAGAGAACATGGAAACTCCACCCAGATTGGGATTCAAACTGGGAATCCCTAGCGCTTAGTGGTTAGCACGTTCACCTCTCAGCGCTAGGGATTGCTGGTTTGAATCCCCATCTGGGTGGAGTTTCCATGTTCTCCCCGTGTCCGCGTGGGCTTCCTCCGGGTTCTCCGGTTTCCTCCCACAGTCCAAAAACATGGATCAAGTCAATTGAGTTCTCCAAATTGCCCCATATAGAGTGTGTTTGTGTGAGTGTGTGCCCAGCGATGGATTGGTGTCCTGTTCTGGGTGTATCTGCCCAGCGCCTGAAACTTTCTCCCCTGGATGGGCATATCCTAATATAGGATAGAGCAGAAGATAATGAATGCATCAATGACTGACTAATATTAAGAAGCAGGCCCATTTTACCTGAAGAGAACTGGGTTTGAGTCTCAAACTATGATCCTGGCTTGAAGGAGATTGCGAGATCCCATTTGCAGCCCTGCCTTTTAAGGCTATAACACTGGCACAGTTTGCAACCACCGCACTACTTGGAACACCAAGTGGGGCATTGGTAGAGGTGCTGATGAAAGAATATCAGGAGGGATATGATAACGCCCTCAAAAACGACTTAAGAAAGGTGGGCGAGATCCTGAAGTTGGTCATGTTACTAAGGGAGTGCTAGCTCAGTGGTTAGGGTGATGGCTATCAATCTGTAGGATGGGCGTTCAAAGGTCCTCTGAAGGTACCAATGTGTTGAACAAGACCCTTAACCCTCATGTTGTGGCAAGCCCTGTGCTCACTTTGGATAAAAGCATCTGCTAAATGACCAAATATATATAAATACTTTGTTCAAGTGTTATTTTCAGGGAACGTCCCGCCTCCTTAGTCTGATAGTTGACCCGTAGTTAACCCAACAGCCTTACCGCACCCATTGGTTCGTCCGCTTCTCATAATAGTGTTGTCTACAGCCGGGTTAAATGACCCAATGTCACTTATTGTAAGCTCTTATTGAGCAGCTGCGTTTGATAGCCGGCTCTAGCCTCAAGTACAAAAGGCAATTGTAAAGCTATTTCCTTGTTGGCAAGCGATTATTTGCAACAAAAAAAAAACATATCAGTAAAAGGAAACTAACTACAGACTGTAGATACAACAATGTTGAGCTCTGGCGGATATTTGATTATGTATGCCTTTCTTCCTCTTCCTCTTTTTAGATCCGTGTGGATGGCCCTCCTCACGGGGGTGTGCAGTACGAGACGGTGTCGGTTATTAAAGACGGGAGCCCCATCCTCAGAGACATGGCCTTCTCGCTGGACTATAACTACCTCTATCTCATGTCTGAGAGACAGGTCAGTATCGTAATCGGACACACAAACATTTTCCATATTTGCCAGAATATTGCTTTATCATCCAACAGTGTCACCTGGGTTTTGACTGAGCAGGCCTCGCTCATACCTTCATTTATACCTTAAACAGTCAGCGGGGTAACAATCGAACCCTTTAACCCTTTACACGTTACTGTACTACATCCACATTTGAGTCCCAGGTGGTCCCAGGGTCTGAAAGGATATGTCTTAGACACAATCGGCCACGTATGATGGATGGGAGGACAGAATGAGGTTGTTCCCAATGTCATGCATGTGATGCATGGATTTCATATGTTTAAGACTACATACAGTACGAGTCAAAAGTTTGGACACGGCCCCATTCTTGCTCCATTGTCTATTTCCTCCGCTTACTATATAGATGGACTTTGTAGTTTTACAATTACAGACTGTAATGGTGGGGGGGCATGGAAACTCCGCCCAGATTGGGATGCGAACCGAGAATCCCTAGCGCTGAAAGGCGAACGTGCTAACCACTGAGCCACAGCCTCCCCATAAATGTGTTTATTTAAAACATAATTATTATTAATCTAGTAATCTAGTTTGATTTTTAAAGTAAACATTGATCGCTAACTAACAGGATACCGCAGGGTCCTGACCATTAGAACAGAGTAAAGGGGACGTACACAGTATGTACTGTAGACAAACAGATGGACTACAGTCTGGAATTGTAGAACTACAAAGTCCATCTTTACAGGAAGTGGAACTGAGAACGGGTGGCACGGTTGCTTAGTGGTTAGCACGTTCGCCTCTCAGCGCTAGGGATTCCTGGCTCAAATCCCCATCTTGGTGGAGTTTCCATGTTCTCCCCATGTCTGCGTGGGTTTCCTCCGGGTTCTCCGGTTTCCTCCCACAGTCCAAAAACATGGATCAAGTCAATTGAGATCTCCAAATTGCCCCATATAGAGTGTATATGTGTGCGTGTCTGTGTGAGCGAGTGAGTGTCCAGTGATGGATTGGTGTCCTGTCCTGGGTGTATCTGCCCACCGCCCGAAACGTCCTCCCCTGAATGGGCATGGGGAACCCCACCGCGACCCTAATATAGGATAAAGTGGAAGATAATGGATGGATGGAACTGAGAACATGGACAATACGTGGAGCACAAAGGAGACGTGTCCAAACTTCGGACTGGACCTGTAGATCCACTGGGAATAGTTTGAAAGTGGTGTAAATTGTCTTGATTGTATATTTTTGGGAGTTTTTGTTGCGATGTACCCCTTAAAACCCTTAGCATTCTCCTCTTTAGTCTCCTATTCATGTGGTCTCCATTTCTACATCACGTCTCGTCACTCCTCTTCACCTCTCTTCAGACCACCATCCAATTCGTCTCTTTTCGTCCTGTCCCTTCACTATTCTTGTTTTCGTGATTCCTCTCACTCATCTCTTCTTTCTCTCCCATGTTGTCCTCTTTCATTCATTCCATTCACTTCCTTTTTTAGCGCCGCCACTTTCCTTTGACATTTCTCTGCCATTTTTCACGAAAAACGTACCAGTGCCCACCATTGAAGAATGACATGTAAAGTGACCATGTCAACCACGATGACAGGAGTGTTGACGGCGAAGTTAGGAGGGGAGGGCAAGGGGAGGGAAGACTTGAAGGAAGGAGGGAAAGCAGCAGAGCAAGGTCACCTCTGGATGGTTGTAATGAAGTGTGTGAGAGTGAAATGGCAGCCAGACATCTGAGCTGTCATACCGAGCATCATGAGCATCAGGGGACCGAAATGGTTCCACCGAAGGAGCCACTGCTGAGGAACAGAGAAAGAGGAGAAAGCCCTAGCGTCAGGTTCTGGTTGATATATGGCTGGCCTGCTTCTGTACTTCTGTGTGCTATTTTTTTAGCCGGTTCTTTGGATGGCAGATGTCTCTGCTGGGGTTTGATTCTGAAGAGGACGGCCTCAGCCGAGTCAAATAGGTTATAGGGAGGTAATGAGAAAGGGAATCGCAGGCCGGACTGGTGGGAGCCGGAGGAGTACGTCTGTCTTTTGTCATCAGCTGATCATATCAGTGTGACCCATGTGAGCTGGCGGAGACGAAATGGCGGAGACGTTTGGGGAGGTTTGAGTGGTTGGATTTGTTTATATTCATTGTACAGACCTTACATATTCCATCCATCCTCTATTAGGGTCGCAGGGGGGGTTCCCCATGCCCATCCAGGGGAGAACGTTTCGGGCGCTGGGCTGATACACCCAGGACAGGGCGCCAATCCGTCGCTGGGCACACTCACTCACACAGACACAAACACACTCTATATAGTGCATTTTGGAGAATTCAATTGACCCTGATCCATATTTTTGGAATGTGGGAGGAAACCGGAGAACCCGGAGGAAACCCTCATGGAGCCGGGGAGAACATAGAAAGTCCACTCGGATTGGGATTCGAACCGGGAATCCCTAGCACTGAGAGGAGAACGTGCTAACTACTATGCCACCGTGCCATCCCACACCTTACGTATTTTTAATCATTCTCACGAAGTCTTCTTACTTCTTACGAATACTACTACTAGCCAAATGCTAACCCTTAGCAGACTAAAAAACTTATGCCCGTTCCCTAAAAATACCTCACACGCAATGTTTTTGGACTGTGGGAGGAAACCGGAAAACCTGAAAGAATCCCATGCAGACATGTGGAGATGATGTAATAGTTCGCAATGTTGGGACCAGAAGGACAAACCATCCCACCATCCATCCCACAGTGCTAGTGCAATGTCTCCTCCTATCTCATTTTGTCAGATGACCAGCTCTCATGGGTCATCAGCTGATCATATCAGTGTGACCCATGTGAGCTGGCGGAGACGAAATGTGATGGGGAGGTTTGGGTGGTTGGATTTGTTTACATTCATTGTACAGACCTTAGATATTTTTTAAATATTCTCACAAAGCTAGCCTAATGCTAATCCTTAGCACACTAACATACTCACTCCCGTTCCCTAAAAATATCTCACTTTATGATGTAATAGTTCGCAATTTTGGGACCAGAAGGACAAATCATCCCACAGTGTCTTCCGTTTAGTCCTATACAAGGAACTAGGTGTGTGGGATGTTCTCCATGCCCATCCAGGGGAGAACATTTCGGGTTTCGGGCACTAGGCAGATACACCCAGGACAGGGCACCAATCTAACACAACTGTATAAGGGCAATTTGGAGCAGCCAGTTCACCTTGAATCCATGTTTTTGCACTGTGGGAGGAAACCCGGAACAGAACCCGGAACAGAACCCGGAAAAACCCACAAGACACGGGGAGAACATGGAAACTCCATCCAGATCGGGATTCGAAACTGGATCCCTAGTGCTGAGAGACGAACATACTAACCACTAAACCAGAACCAACAAACCATCCCACAGTCTGAATGTATATGTAAATTTGGTCCTCACACTCTATATAGGGGCAATTTAGAGCATCCAATTCACCTTGAAGCAATGTTTTTGGACTGTGGGAGGAAACCGGAAAACCCGAACGAAACTCATGCAGACATGTGGAGAACATGGAAACTCCATCCTGATTGGCCTATGGGAGGAAACTCACGAACCCGGACAAAAACCCATGCAGACACTGGGAGAACATGGAAACTCCACCCAGATTGGGATTCGAACCTGGATCCACAGCGCTGAGCAATGTTCACCTTGAAGCAATGTTTTTGGACTCTGTGGGGAAAATCCGGAGATCCTGGAAGAAACCTACTCGGACATTGGGGGGGGGGGGGGGGGGGGGCATGGAAACTCCATTCTGATTGGCCTATGGGAGGAAACTCATGAACCCGGATAAAAAAAAACTATGCGGACAAGGGGAGAACATAGAAACTCCACCCAGATCTGGATTCAAACCAGGATCCCCAGTGCTGAGAGGTGAATTAGTGGGAAAACCGGGAAACCCACTACACCACGATGCCACGACGCCACACCTGCAATCTGAACACGCTCCCGACATCGATTCCATCAGCTTTATAGTGCTCTTTTGACTTCGGCATTACGCAGACCTTGAGACTCCGAATTAACCATCACTGCCATACGGATACATACAACAAACTCTCGTGCACTCTTCACATTCCATTAAATTCCCCCCCTATAGCTGTGCACTCCTCCGGGGCTGCTTTTCCCCCGACCCTCGCACAATTGATCTAGCCTCATGCGCCATAACACAGACAGATAACATCATAAAAGAGTCATCAGCAGCCCCCGTCCCCGGCTCACCTCCTGCTGGACCGCGTTCCTGGTGCATCACCTGATTAATTCAGCAGCACAGATTGAAAACACAGTGGAGAGACATTGAACATAGGAAACATTAACCTATTGCTGGAGCCAGTACACCTCCGGGAACCCAGCGGGCCTTTACTTTAACGACCGTGCTCGGGTTTCGGCTGACCCCGGAGCCCGACATTATTAGATATGGGAGTTTACTATTGCATGGCATGGAAATGACAACAACCAGATTCAAGATTCAAGAAAGTTTTATTATCATTTGCATTACATGTGGTACATGAGACAGAAACAAAATTATAGCTCACGGACCCCATTACATTTTAAAAGATAATAAGATATAAATATGATATTCATCCATCCAATACCTTCCACTTTTGCCTCTACTAAGGTCGGGGGGGGGGGGTTCCCCATTCCCATCCAGAGGAGAATGTTTCAGACGCTGGGCAGATAGACCCAGGACAGGGAACCAATCTATCGGTGGACACACACTCACTCACACAGACACACACGAACACACTCTATATGGGGCAATTTGGAGAATGCAAGTGACCTTGAACCACTAAGCCACCATGCCGCCATATATACAACACACACACACACACACACACACATACATGGAAATATATATATATATATATATATATATATATATATATATATATATATATATATATATATATATATATATATATATGAATGAACTTATATACATAGTTTCTGCTATATTTCCCATTGCTTCCGCTTTATCCTATATTAGGGTCGCGGGGGGGTTCCCCATGCCCATTCAGGGGAGAACGTTTCGGGCGCTGGGCGGATACACCCAGGACAGGGTGCCAATCTATCGCTGGGCACACACTCACTCACACAGACACGCACACAGACACACTCTATATGGGGCAATTTGGAGAACTCAATTGACTTGATCCATGTTTTTGGACTGTGGGAGGAAACTGGAGAACCCGGAGAACATGAAAACTCCACCCAGTCTGTGTGGTTTATATAGAAAATAAAACTATAAACTCGTTTGGACGGCAGAGTTAATCCACAGATGTTGATCACAACCTTATACCTCTGCATGTCCCATCTTGTTTGAAGTATAAGGGGCAGAGCGTAGGGTCAGAGCGCAGGGTCAGCAATCACACAGCTCCTTAGAACACAGAGAGAGCCCAGGGAATTTCTCAAAGGCGTCTTAGTGGCAGCTTAGCAGACCCAGGGTTCCGTTCCTCAACCTTCCCATCAATTGCCCGAAGCTTAAGCCATGAAGCTACCCCTGCTGAAAATAGATCTAATGTATAAATATACTATAAAAAGAATATATAGCTTTTTCAGATCTGTTAATCCTCTACTAGGGTCATGTGGAGAACGGGGGGAACGTTTTGGACGTTGGGCAGATACACCCATAACAGGGCGCCAACCAACACCCAGGACATGGCACACTCACTCACACACAAACTATCCATCTATCCATTTTCTTACGCTTTATCATGGTGCACTCACTCACTAACTCAGACAAACATACACAAACACACTTTATATGGAGGAATTTGGAGCATTCAATTGACCTTGATCCATGTTTTGGGACTGTGGGAGGAAACCAGGGAACCCAGAGGAAACCCATGCGGACATGGGGAGAACATGGAAACTCCAACCACATTGGGATCCGAACCAGGAATCCCTAGCACTCGAGGCAAACATGCTAACCACTTACCCATGGTGCCGCCCTTACACACAAACCATATGGGGCAATTTCACCTTGAGGCTGCACGGTGACTCAGTAGTTAGCACGACCGCCTTTCGGTCCGAATCTCAATCTGGGTGGAGTTTCCATGTTCTCCCCGTGTCCGTGTGAGTTTCCTCCGGGTTCTCCAGTTTACTCCCACAGTCCAAAAACATGGATTCAAGGTCAATTGAATGCTCTAAATTGCCCCATATAATTTGTGTTTTTCAGTGAGTGTGTGCTCAGCAATAGATTGGCGCCCTGTCCTGGGTGTATCTGCCCAGCGCCCGAAACGTTCTACCCTGGATAGGCATGGAGAACAGGACCCCGCATGACCCTAGTAGAGGATTAAGTGGAAGATAATGGATAAATGAATGTTTATTGACCATTAGTCGTACTCTAACTATGTGCTTTTATTGTCTGATGGTTGCTTATAACGGGTTGTTAAACAGAGTTGTGCAACATCAGTTACATTTAAGGTTCTGCATCCTGATTGGACAGTAGTTGTAATAGGGCTTGGTGGGGAATAATTCTTAGGTTGCGTTTGAAGAACATTAAGCATGATGAATGTCCGCCGTTTGCATGTAATGACCTTAAATGCAGAAGTGATGCTTAATTGTAGAACCTTGGTGTGGTTCTCGAGTGGTGCAGCTGTTTAAACGAAGGCTCCGGAGACAGGTTGTGTATCATTGGCCAAGCCAGATCGGTTTGTCTGATGTGTGGAGGCAGGACTGGGCATTTACTTTACTGCCGATTCACCTGAGACACCTACTGGCTGTTTAAATATAGCAGCCCTGAGAAGAATGTGATTTGTATCAAGAGATTGCTGGGTTTTGGAGAACCCCAACACTGGCTTAAGGAAAGGCGTGGTTGATGTGTGATGGACGCGGCAAGATTAGAAGTGTATTCCGTTCAGGGAGTGGTGGCATGGCGTGGTAGCTCAGTCTGAAGGTTAGGGGTTTAAATTCAAGGTTTACTGACGTTACCATGTGGGCCCCTTGAGCAAGACCCTTACCACTCGTTGTTCCAAGGGGTTTATACAACCAGGACAGGGCGCCAATCCATCGCTGGGCCCATATCACTCATACAGATACCACACACTCTGTAGGGGCAATTTACAGCAGCCAATTCACATTGAATCCATGTTTCTGGACTGTGAGATGAAACTGGAAAACCTTGAGAAAGCCCAGGCAGACCCGAGGAGAACATAGGAACTCCATCCAGATAGGGATCCATACCTGGATCCCCAGTGCTAAGAGGCGGATCCCGGGGCCACCCCATAAAAATGATCTCATTATCTTAATCCTAATCCTATATTAGGAAGTCGTGGGGGTAGTTCCCTATACCCATCCAGGGAAGAACGTATTGGTTGCTATGTAGATATACCCAGGACAGGGTTCCAATTCATTACTATGCACACATTCACTCACACAGACACACCTTAGTCAGACAGTATATGGGGGCAATTTAGATAAGGGTAATCCAGAGTAGCCAATTCACACTGATTCCATGTTTTTGGACTTTGGGAGGAAACCATAGAACCTGGAGAGAGCCCATGCAGACCCGGGGAGAACATAGGAACTTTATCCAGATAGGGATCCATACCTGGATCCCCAGTGCTAAGAGGCGGATCCCAGGGCCACCCCATAAAAATGTCTCATTATATCTCATTATCTTTCACTTAATCCTATATTAGGGACTTGGGTCGCGGGGGTGGTTCGCTATGCCCAGGCAGATACATCCAGGTCAGGGTTCCAATTCATCAATGGGCTCACACTCATTCACACAGATACACACACATTAGACAGACAGTATATGGGGGCAATTTAGATAAGGGCAATCCAGAGTAGCCAATTCTCACCGAATCCATGATTTTAGACTCACATGGTTACGGGGAGAACATGGAAGGATCGCACCTGGATCCCCAGCACTGAGCGGTGAATATGCTAAACTCTACATCCCGTGAAAATAATCACAATAAGTGTAAAATATGATAATAAACCCTTATAAAAACACTTAGAACACTGATGTTCCAAAAGCAAAGGGTGCTTGAACCATTAATCAAGTAGATTTGTCATCATTTTCAAAACCTTCATATCATTGTTTTAATAAGTGCTCTGTAATTATTACAGTTTATTGACATTTTCGATGGGCCTTTTGATAAATTGCCCTTCACCTCCAGCTCTCTCGCCTTATTTGGGTTCTATGCATTAAAGTTATCTGTAGATCAAGTGGGGGATTTGTCTTTATGTTCTCCTCATTTCCCCCGGAGCCAGGGAGGTGATGAATGACGCTCTGTATACTATATCTCAGCCTTCGCCAGAGGGAGAACACTGCATGGTGGTTAGCGGCGCTACAGAGCATGCTTATACATTAGCCTAATGAGAAAAGAGAAGGATTCATTTCCCCTCTTTGTAATTACAGCCTTGTCGGCTCAGACTTTCAAATGATCTAAAGTCGAGGCGTAATGGGTAGATTCGGAGATAGATTCGGAGAACAGAACGTCAGAAGGCCCCAGATCCAAAGTTCCAGGAGGAAAACAAACAGTTTCTTCCACAACAGTTATATATACATTTACATTTAGTCATTTAGCAGACGCTTTTATCCAAAGCGACTTACAAATGAGAACATTACAAGTCAGAAGTTACGCAATAAACCAACTACACTATAAATTCATCAAACCTGATTGTTATTTGATGCTGCGCCCCCCCCCCCCCTTTTTTATTTTTTACTTTTATTTTTTTATTTTTTTATTTTACAACAGGTATTTGTTAAAAAGATGCGTCTTCAGTAGTTTCTTAAAACAGTTAATAGAAACATGACGTGGTTATAAATATATGCTGCATACTAGATATTAAAGCAATAACGTACGAGAGGGTGTGCATTCCATCCATCCATCCATTATCTTCCGCTTTATCCTCTACTTCGGTCATGCGGTGGTTCCCCATGCCCATCCAGGGGAGAACGTTTTGGGCGCTGGACAGATACACCCAGGACAGGGTGCCAAACCATCGCTGGACACACACGGACACACACAAATACACTCTATATGGGCCAATTTGGAGAATTCAATTGACCTTGATCCATGTTTTTGGACTGCGGGAGGAAAACGGAGAACCTGGAGGAAACCCACGCAGACACGGGGAGAACATGAAAACTCCACCCAGATTGGGGTTCGAATCCCTAGTGCTGAGAGGCGAATGTGCTAACCACTAAACCACCTTGCTGCCCTTTGCCGTGATTTAATAACAATAATACACAATCTTGAGAACCGTATTGTTTTTTATAAACCTATCCATCCATCATCTTCCGCTTTATCCCCTACTAGGGTCACGGGGGGTTCCCCGTGCCCATCCAGGGGAGAACGTTTTGGGCGCTGGGCAGATACACCCAGGACAGGGCGCCAATCAATCGCTGGGCACACACTCACTCACTCACACAAACACACTCTATATGGGGCAATTTGGAGAATTCAATTGACCTTGATCCATGTTTTTGGACTGTGGGAGGAAAACGGAGAACCTGGAGGAAACCCACGCGGACACAGGGAAAACATGGAGACTCGAACTCAGACTCGAACCGGGAATCCCTAGCGCTGAGAGGAGAACGTGCTAACCACTAAGCCACCGTGCCACCCTTTCCCGTGATTTAATAACAATAATACACAATCTTGAGAACCGTATTGCTTTTTACAAACCCAATATATAAAAAAAAACATTTGATTCATAAAAGTGTTTATTAAAAGAATAAACTTTAATAAACTCGTCTTCCGCAACGTACTCATCCTCCTTGAGCGGCCGGGCAGTATCAACGGTATAGGACAGCCATGTTCAGACAGTGTGATGATCAGATGACCCGTATTTAACAATTGGGGCAAGACTCCAAACCCCAATCGTTCCCCAGGCGTTGTGTACAGTACAGGGCTGCCCACTGTGCTCACTTCCCTCAGTGTGTGTATATGTGTGTGTTTCACTGCACGGATGAGTTAAATGTGGAGGACAATTTCCTCTGTATATAAGCACTATAGCCAAAAGGATACCCCTACCCCCCCCCCCCACTCTCCATTATACACATCTATACCACCGAGAGCACCGTAACTCAAATCAACTTGACTATATGGATGAACATTTAATGACGACAGCCTCTTTTGAAGTTAAGGCTCTCTAGTGACTGGTTCATTTTATGGCAGCATTGTGGGTCGCATAGTAAACGCCGCCGCTTGGACTTTCCTCTCTGCTACTCTATTAGAAATAATGGGAATTCTTATAGAGACTGCGGGGTACTGTGTCATCACTGACAGTAATCAGAGAACGCATAGCGAGGCCTTGATTCATGTGCACACTGGATTTCTTATCTGCCGCCGGAGAGCTGAAGTGTGTATATCACCTCCTCTCTCGCAGAGATGCTACTTTTTGTCTTACTGTCACAATGAAGGATGTTCACATGCTGCCCTGTATTAGGACTGATTCTGCAGCGGCGGTGACAGCAGCTTTGTCTTTCATTTTTCCAGTCTTGGGGAAGATGTGCAAAAATGTCTTTTCTAATACAGTTTTTCATGAGCAGGTTACGAACAGCTGTATCCTGTTGAAGCCCATGAACCGCATAAAGATCAGTACTACCACCAATAGAACTGATATAAAAAGTAGCAATAAATTCTGACAGGGAACAGAAATGTAAATACACTTTAAACACACACACACACACACATACACACAGGGCATGTTTGAACACCTGTACCAATATACAGTTTGGACACATCACCTTGTCTTCTTGCTCCATTGTCGATTTCCTCCACTTACCATATAGATGGACTTTAGTCCATTTGTGTTCTTTGTTTTTGTTAGTCCCCTGTTGGTTCTCTGTTCTCTGTTGGTCAGGAGCATCACAGAACAGGTATCGTTTGGGTGGTGGATTGTTTATTGTCAGTTTTGCAGTGACACTGATGTGGTGAGGGGGTTTTAGTGCAGCAGTGCTGCTGGTAGTTTCATTTCTCCACCTCAGTGACACTGCTGGGATAGGAATAATCCACCAACCAAATAATACCTGCTCTGTGGTGCTACTATTGGGGTTCTGACCATTAGAGAACAGAGTAAAGGGGACGTACACAGTATGTACTGTAGAACACAAACAGATGGACTACAGTCTGGAATTGTAATCTACAAAGTCCATCCTTCTAACATTTGTCATAAGTCTTTGTTCATGTACATAGATGTTCATATTCATAGTCATCAATTGTTATTTAACAATTTGACATAAGGCTTTATAATCCAAAGTAACATAATGCATTATAATATTAATTTATTTAAACATTTGATTCTTTGGATGTTCAGACATGCATATTTAAAAAAAGATAACTCCATTTCACTTAAAGTCTGTAAAGAGCATTAATAAGCTTTTATAAGTCATTAAGTAATTCTATGCATGCATCATTTTCAGAGAGGTAAATAATGACATCACTTTACTTTATGCCTGTAAAGAGAGTTAAAAAAAGAGATTTTATAAACAGTTATGAGCACTTATAAAGTCATTTTTGTAAAACATAAATGTTATAAGGCTTTATGTTGCTGGTGTCTATAATTCATCTATAAATTTAATGAACAGTTAAAATATATCATTTATAATGCATTATGTCACTTTGTGTTATAAAGCCTTATGGTATGTTCTTATAACAGTTTATGGTGTGGTTTTGTACATCTATGGACATTAATAACAGCTTATGGCAAGTATTATTAAGCATTATGTTTACTTTATGAAGGTTTATAAATGTGGTAATAATGCATTATGAGTACTGGATTTAGGTTAAAGTGTTGCCGAAAAAAAAACAGTTTAAAAAATAATCGTCTTCTTCAGATATAATAAAGATATACTATATACAGATATACTATACTATACTTTAAAATATATATATATATTGTATATGTATATATATATATATATATATATATATATATATATATATATATATATATATATATATATATACAAACAAACAAACAGGAGGGTTCTGGGTTCTCCGCTTTGCTTTTTATCTTGCCAAGACGAATGTGTTGTATAATATGTGGGACTGCTCAGATGGACACGAGGGCCCGGGGCTAATAGTTTAAAAATGTCAAAGCTGTTTCAGCTGAGATCAGTTTCTTGATCAAAATGAACCAAGTGGCAAGAAAGAGAAGCGATGCGGAACTGACTTAACAATGCCATCGGTGAATGTGTGTCAGATATTTGATTTGGAGAACACGCCTTCTCTCCTGGGTCTTTACCATGCCTCGGTTCGGAGACACCCCATACGTACGCAACATAGCAGTGGAGCACCAGAACATTTGCACCACCCTTCTTAGTTAAACAAAACAGGCAGTAACACATTTAAAGCGTGAGCTACACAAAGCCGCACCTGGGTCGTCTTGCTGTAAGCAAATACGGAATGCCCAACGGCTTAGCAAGTATGGCGTGAACGACCCACCTGGATGGAAATGAGACTGGTCAGTATTTGCGTATGGACTATGCAGACAGCAGATGGAGATGGGGATTGTTGTGTGGATTTTACATTTAGTAATTATATGGTTTCCTTACTAATGTCTGTGGTTAGGTGTAATATAATATGGAAAGGTCCGAAAAGCTGCTTTAGCATACCACATGGTTGGAAAGAAACCAAAATTAGAATAAGTATGCTTTATTAATCCCCAGGTGAAAATTCCAGTTATTACAGGTGCTCCGCACAAAGTAACTACTAAACGTAATAATAAGCGCCGTAAAATAAAACTCCAAAATACCAAAAAAACTAAATAAAGTAAAAGTATAGTGGCAGTGTGAAGTAAGTTCATTCATATCTTCCATTTAATCTTGTCACATCAGCGCTGGTGGTATTGCCAGCTTTCCGGGACGGTTCATCAGTGCCCCCTATTGGACCCTGTTTGTGGTTATTGTAGATCTGTTGCAGCTGTGTGTGTTTTCCTGTCATGTGACTAACCTCTTTATGTTTAAATACCCAGACTTTCTCAATGTTCCCTGTTGAAAGATTATTTTGTGTTATGGTCATGTCCTGTTGCGTGTTATGGCGGTGTTTCACCCAGTGTCTTCTGCATTAAAGCCTACTCTTATTCACACAGACACACTCTATATAGGGCAATTTTGAGCATTCATTTTACCTTCAATCCATATTTTCGGACTGTGGGAGGCAACCGGAGAACCCAGAGAAAACCCATGCTGACACGGGGAGAACATGGAAACTCCACCCAGATGGGGATTCGAAACTGAATCCCCAGTGACGATGGCTGAACGTGCTAACCAATAAGCCAACATGCCCCCTGTAACTTAGATATATTAAAATTAAAATATATTGCACAAGGGCTGCATGGTGGCCTCGCAGCCCTAGGGATTCCCGGTTCGAATCCCAATCTAGGTGGAGTTTCCATGTTCTCCCCATGTCTTTGTGGGTTTCCTCCGGGTTCTCCACTTTCCTCCCACAGTCTAAAAACCTGAATTCAAGTTTAATTAAAAGCTCTGAATTGCCCCATGTAGTGTGTGCCTGTGTGCGTTTCTATATAAATAATAGATTGGCACCCTGTCCTGGGTGTATCTGCCCAGCGCCCAAAACGTTCTGCCCTGTATGGGCATGGGCAAACCCCCCCCGCGACCCTAGTAGAGGATGAAGCGTAAGATAATGAATGAATGAAAGGATATATTGTACAATTAAAATATATTGCCTAAAAAATGCACTACCAAGGATGTTTTACAGCTCTAGCTGCCGTGATACGTGCCGAGACCAAGGATGAGACGATTTATGGCTTTGTGCGATTAAACGATTAAAAAATTACAATTCATGAATTGAATTAATGAATTCCTCCATGCCCCATAAGGTTTACGTGTCTCCATGATCATGAGGAGCATCTGATGTTCTGCTCATATAGCTGACTTTAGGGCACGTTTATAAAGCAGAATTAGAGAAACGGGAGAAATGTGTCCATGTCAGCGACTTCCATCTGTCTCTATTTTCTCTAAGGAGAGAAAATAAAAAGGGCCAGGGGGTGCAGTGCATCATGGACCTGGGCAAAGTCAGCCTTGACGTGGCTCCTGAGAGTGTGTGCCTCCACGGCATCTCCGCTCTGCATTTCTATTACAATAAGTGTGAAATTTCCATCATCCTGACGAACGCAGGTGGGTTTGTAAATGAAGTGTCGACTTTCACAACCGAAGCCGGCGTGTGCGCCGCCGCCGTCATTCTTCGGTGTGGTCATGTCTTTAGTGATAAGAGATTTCCTGTACTATTCACAGCCGTGCTCGTGAAGCCTCCTTTCCCCCGTTCCTAATCTAACCTCCATAAAAGCAACATTATTGCTCGGGAGATTATCAACCAATAAGGGCGACTCCTTTTTTTAACTTGGCAATTTCCCTCCCAAGTACTCAGCTGTGAAATTTAAAATCCATGCATGATTTCCTCTTTTTCCTGCTTTGGGAACGAGATTAGTTTGCTTTGTGTCTTTTCAACCCTTTAACCCCCTTATTTTGCAATGAAGGAAAAAAAAGTACACACATGCACACTCTGTTCTATTCCTGTCTTGAAGCACCTCCACCTTTGTTTAGCCAGGGATGAGGGATGTGTAGGAAATGAGGTGTGAGGTTATCAAGTTCTAGGAAATGGGATTTTTTTTTTTTTTTACCCTAGTGCAACTGACTTGAGTCGTTTTCTGCCTCCCACACCACATCGAGCTGAAGCTGCCACTCATAAATCCTGGTGCTTGAATGCCTTTCAGGAAGATATCATCTAGTTATACTGTTCTATTGGCAGCTACACACAAAAAAGCTGTAGTTGCATGTAGGAGGGATGCTGTATCTTCTGTATACATTTCAAAGCCAAACTTGCATAGTAAGTAACTCGTCTTGGCCTGTGCGCTTCGAATGACACCTGCCGTGGCATTTTCAACTTGTGGGATGAACACGGCGGAGGCAGAGGTACCTTTCTTTTGTTTCCTGGACAGCGACTGTCCCTCATAGCAGATGTAGATTGAATTGGCCCATTGCCATGACTATTATTTTTGCTGTGTGTGTGTGTGTGTGTGTGTGTGTGTGTGTGTGTGTGTGTGTGACAGACTGTTCATTGGTTCTTGACTGTGTTAGTGGGGGTTGTTAGGGGTAGGCTTTTAGATGTTGGAGGGGCAAGCAGGAAATCAGCAGAGCAAAGGATGTGATTAATGAGAACAAAGCAGCATTAATATTCAGTTAGAGATGACATGCGTGCACACACACACACACACACACACACACACACACACACACACACACACACGACCTTAAACATGCTCACAGAATATGTTCTACCTAAAGCATCTGACAGTAATAATAATAATAATAATAATAATAAAAAATAATGATGTCTTGTTTCTTTTGAATAATAACAATGACAATAATAAATAAATACAAATAAAATGTATAATGATTATATTAATAATGATATCAATAATTATTTGATTTTTTAAATTATGTTAAAATAATAACAATATAAATCATATAATATAAATAATTTAAATATTAACAATGATATTAATAATGATTTCAATATAAATACTATTACTACTACTAATAATAATAAAATAAATTATGTTAAAACAATAACAATATGAATCATATGAATAATATAAATAATTTAAATATTAATAATGATTTTAATATAATTACTATTACTACTACTACTATAAAAATATGTTAAAATAATATTAATCATATGATTCACCTGAATAATATAAATAATGAAAATATTAATAATGAAATTAATAATGATTTTAATATAATTACTACTATACTACTAATCATAATAACAATAATAACTGTTATTATTGTTTTTTGATTATTATTATTATTATTATTATTTATTATTATTATTATTCATTTTCATTTTTTTGTTAGTAGTCGTAATATTTGCATTAGTGTTATACCAGGTTGTTAACCATATCAGCTAATAGAGATGCTTAACTGCAGCGCAGGATGTCATTGGTTTAAGCCTCACTTCTGTTAATCTGTTTCTGTTGGGCCAATTAACATGCTGCATCTCCCAAATATGGTAGAAAACCTTTTCCAGAGTGACTTAACGTCATCAAATTCAAGCAACACTGAGTTAAGAACTATGCTAACAGTGAATTATTGTTTGCGCTAGGGTTAAGGCTGTGGGTCCGAAGCGCAGTACCGTATTAGCTTTCGGCCTCTTGCTGTGGTACAAAACTTAATAGCCAATAGCCAAATGTTTTCCATTTGTATACGTTCAATGTTTAAACACATTGACCACTTGTCTCTTTCTGCCTTTTTGACCCCCGTTGGAGGGCATTTAAACTTGTTGATAAAAGACAAGAAGGAAAGTGATCTGACCCATGACCTCCATCATCCACCAGCTCACCAATCAATGTCATGCAGTTCTTTCGGCACAAAGACTTCGATTAACTCTAGTCACCACAGTTACGGAACACGGTCTGAGAAAAAATATTATCTTTTCCGTCTGTTCACATAAAGCGCTGAGATGTTTTCCAAAGTCAGAGGACTGGCCTTAAATACACATTGGTATTTTAAACAGGTACAGTTGACGTATGTCATTTACGTCACGTTTACATTTGGGCATTTAGAAGACGCTTTTATCCGAAGCGACTTACAGTATAGGGCGGCACGGTGGCTTAGTGGTTAACATGTTCGCCTCTCGGTGTTAGGGATTCCCGGTTAGAATCCCATTCTGGGTGGAGTTTCCATGTTCTCTCTGTGTATGTGTGTGTGTGTTTCCTCCGGGTTCTCTGGTTTTCTCCCACAGTCCAAAAAACATGGATCAGGTTAATTGAATTCTCCAAATTAACCCATATAGAGTGCTTCTGTGTGAGTGAGTATGTGCTCAGTGATAGATTGGCGCCCTGTCCTGGGTGTGTCTGCCCAGCGCCCGAAACGTTCTCCCCTGGATGGGCATGGGGAACCCCCCCGCCCTAGTAGAGGATAAAGTGGGAGATTATTGATGGATGGATGGACTTACAGTATACCAATTTGGTTGGGACTCAGAACACAGAGTTGATGCAGCTTTCCTGGGGCAATGAGGGTTAAGGGCCTTGCTCAAGGACCCACATTGATAACTTCAGTGGACTTGGAATTTGAACCCCCAACCTTCTGATTGATAACTCATTACCGAAGCCACTGAGTTACCACTCCCATCACACATCTGTCCACTCACTGAATAAATGTATATGTGATTGGGCTATTCAAAAATTGATTAGTATAAAGCTAAATCCCGGTCCAGTAATTCTCTTGTGGTGCAGTCATGCATGATATGAAGGAACACTGTTATGCCCCAAGTCCAAGCCCATAGCCAGAACTTTGGATTGGGGTCAAATGCAATTTCCGCTGCACGCTACATTTGGCAGAGTCATACTATAAATCTCATGCATTCATGAAATCCCTGTTATGTGCTTTTCTGGAAGACAGGTTGAGGACAATGTGACTCAATGATGCATAACAACAAGTAACCGTTCTCTCTGTGCATTGTGAAAAAAAAAAAAAAAAAACACATGCACCCCACATCTGCCAGACCATACGTGTGAATCTTAATTGGCGTTCATGGGACCATGCTACTTTTTAAACATTGTTGTAACGGGAAATGATAAAAGGCCAAGCATATCATAATGGAGGCTTGATTCATATTACATTGTAGCTTATCTCAGAAAGCCAGGGTCACTGGTGCAAAAGCCGAGGTTGGGGAAGGAGAATCAATTTTGATGATACGATCTGTTGTAGAGCCAGATTTGTCAGTGGCAGGCGGGATGATGGCTCAACTTGGTATTGGTATGATCCCAAATCAGGATAAATACCCCTGTCGATACATCTGACATTATTGATGAAGCTGTTTAGCTCGCTCAGTCTCTGGAAGCTAGTCAGAATGTCTGGCAGCTGGAGTCATTGGGTTTCGAGTGTAGAGTGGTTTGGAGGTCAGGTCCTGACCTGCGGTAGTGTATCAAACTGCGAGGGTCAACGTTATGGTCAGCAGTGGAAACAGCTGAAAGAATCTGTCAATTTGACAGCCAAACGACCGGATTCCTATTTGTATATATTAAACTTAGTATAGTTTAGTATTTAATTGTAATAATAAATGGCAATGGAATCTCTTGACAAACTCAGAAAGAAATTAGTTGAATTTACTAAAGCAATAAAGTACGAGAGGGCATGGCTTATTGTGAAGGAATTACTAGAAACAGTTGTTTCTTATCTCATTGCTTTTATAAAATAATAAAAAAACAAGGTTTAATTTAATTAACGTGTTTATTAAAAACAAAATCTTCCGCGATGTAATGTAGTCCGATTTTTAAGTGAACACCGATCGCTAAGTAACAGGATATCGGTTGCTGGTATGTTCAAATACTGCCATTTAGTAGCCAATTAAACATCAACCGCTACAGGATTGGTGTGTTTCTATTTATGGTACGTAATGTAAAATAATTTATTGTATATCATGCATTGATACAAATGTGTATGGGGGGGACCATGGAGAACATTTCAGGACAGGATGCCAATCCATTAAAGGGCACACGCTCACTCACACAGACACACACATTTTATCAGGGCAACTTAGATAGGGCCCAAATTAGTGTGTGCCCTGTCCTGGGTCGGTCTGCCCAGCAGCTAAAACGTTCTCCCCTGGATGGGCATGGGGGAACCCGGCTAAGTGCTCTAGACCGATTTTAAAGTAAACGTTGATCACTATGTAACAGGACACTGGTTGCCATCTATTAGCCAATTAAAGTACTCAGCAGAAATCGGCACACTGTTTTTATTAATCTATGTTTCTATTAATAGTACATAATTTAAAATAATTGATTGTATATCATGCATTAATATTACTATGGGGGGGTAACAATGGAAAACATTTCAGGGCATTGAGCAGATACGCCCAGCTCACGCTCACTCACACAGACACACATTATATAGGGGCAATTTAGATAGGGCTCTAAATTGCCCCATATAGTTTGTGTGGGTGAGTGTGCCCAGCACCTAAAAACCTAAAAACCCTTGGATGGGAATGGGGAACTCCCCAGTGACCGTAGTAGTGCATTAAGTGAATGAATGAATTTTGATAGGGGCAGTTTAGAGCAGCCAATTCACCTTGAATTCATGTTTTTTGACTGTGGGAAACCGAAAAACTCTAGATTCAAACCTAAAGCCCAAGTGACCACTTAACCACCGTGCCATGCTCACACTTACACACAAACACACTCTATATGGGGCAATTTGGAGAATCCAACTGACTTAGATCCATGTTTTTTGGACTGTGGGAGGAAACCAAAGAACCCGGAAGAAACCCACATGGACACGGGGAGAACATGAAAACTCCACCCAGATTGGTATTCGAACCGGGAATCCCTAGTGCTGAGAGGCCAACGTGCTAACCACTAAGCCCCAGTGCCATTTCGCTCTTAGTTATAATACCCAAATCCCTAATTAAGTGGAAAGTCACTGTTGGTCGACTCGCTGCTGCATATTTTCCTCCATAAATATGTGCCGTTGTTTACACCCATGGGTAATTTGCTCCATAGTGACATTGCTGAGCCCAGATTTGGGCGCGTGGTGGAAGATTTAGTAATTTATTAGCAGTAATGTAAACAACCTGGGTTAGCCCTGGACATGTCAGACTCACTATAGATGAAAAGACAAGCAAATGTCACACTCGGACTCATTAATGAATGGCAGTCGTGGCAGCCGCAGGCAGCAGGTATACCAAATGAAATCTCGTTGCTGTCAGGAAGCCCCTCCAGAGAGCTTTCAGACCTGTACTGACTTAATGGACCCTAGTTAGAGGGAGAACACTGTGGGCTGGTGGCACATTGTCATGTCAGCGGCAGCTCGATGGACTTCCTGCTGTTGTATCGTTCCTTTATTCCCCCCATCGGTGTGTTCTATTGTTCTGCATTTGCTGCAATGTTGCAGTTTCTGCCTCTGTTCCTATATGAATCATAGTGGAACTTCTATTTTCATTGACCTGGGATGTATCTCGGGTTCTGTCTCAGACGGCACATTCGCCTCTCAGCACTAGGGATCCAGGTTTAAATCCCGATCTGAGTTCCCATGTTCTCCATGTCTGTGTGGGTTTCTTTTGGGTTCCCCGGTTTCCTCCCACAGTCCAAAAACATGGATTTAAGGTCAATTGGGTAACTCTAAATTGCTGCTATATAGTGCGTTTGTCTGTGTGAGTGAGTGGATTGATGCCCTGTTCTGGGTGTATCTGCCCATCACCCGAAACTTTCTCCCTTGGATTGGCATGGGGAACCCCCCTCATGGCCCTATGCAAGGATCAAGTCGTACCCATCACCATCCCTATCTCCATCCAGGGGAGAATGCTTGGGACATTGGGCAGATACACCCAGGACAGGGTGCCAATCTATAGCTGGACACACAAACACACTCTATATGGGGCAATTTAGAGCATCCATGTTTTTGGACTGGACACGTGGACGCAAGGAGTACATGGAAACTCCACCCAGATTGGGAATCCAACCTGGACCCCCAGCACTGAGAGGCAAATGTGCTAACCACTACACCACCGTGCTGCCCACTCTGCATTTATTCCATCCATCCATTATCTTCAGCTTTATCCTCTACTAGGGTCGCTGTGGGGTTCCCCATGCCCATCCAGGAGAGAACGTTTCGGGCGCCAATCTATCACGCACGCACTCACTCACACAGACACACACACAAACACACTCTATATGGGGCAATTTGCAGAATTCAATTGACCTTGACCTTGTTTATGGACTGTGGGAGGAAACTGGAGAACCCAGAAGAAACCCATGCTGACAAGGGGAGAACATGGGAATTCCTCTCAGATTCCAACCTGGATCCCCAGCGCTGAGAGGAGAACGTTCTAACCACTACGCCACCGGGCCGCCCACTCTACATTTATTCTCTATAAAATATGTTTTATGTGTTTTGGAGTCTCTAGAACGAAGTAATTGGATTTACATTGATTTACATAAAAAATGGTACCTCAGTTTCACCGATTGTTTGCGAATGGATTAGCAAGGTTCTAACAGTTCCAACAGTTAATGTTCCACTTTACTTTATATCAGGATTGATGTCATGATGCTGGTTCTTACCTGCATCCCTGACTTTTCCATCGGGCAATCTGTTACGAACAACACACTCTGTTCTAGTCTTTGTGAGTGAATGAGTGAGTGTGTGTGTGTGTGTTGGAGAACACTACCAAGCACCAGCTTGCATTGAAATAATAAAAGCTGCATTTATTTCATCAATGTGTTCATTGTTTATCAACCTTGTGTGGAACGTATGCGACAAAGGGAGGCGGCGATGCTCCGTGATGTGTGTTGTCAGGCTTCAGTTAAAGCAGCTTCCACGTGCAATCTTCGTACCAAAGACCACAAGAAAGGAACCTCGTCCTCTGGAATAAACACGTTTGTTTTCTTCTTTCCCGGGCCTGTGTTTCCTCCAGCCGTGTGGGCAGTGAAGTGACTGCGCTGTGTTCTCACAGTTCACTTCGCTCGGAGACGGCGCTTTGCCGGCTCAGGAATCAGGCGGAGGGATGGCAGGATAATAGCGTCCGCAATTAAAATGTTCTGGCGTGTTAGGAGTCGTTGTAGCTGTCACTGTGTGACTACGTAATGGTGGAGCCCGTGTGCATGCCTCGCCACGCTAAAAAATACTCCCTAGCATCCAGCACATCACAAATAATGGCACTTCTCTTTTCTAATTGCAGGCTTTAATTGCAATAATTATTTACAAGCCTAATTAAACTAAAAAAGGATTCTCATGCAGAAATGAGTGCCGGTTCAAGGATTTGGGCACGGTCCTATCAGGAGTGAAGCCATTCTTGGGATGTGCTATTATTAGCGTTAGTTGTGTAATTGGTGGAGGCAGTCACGTATGGCTGCCGTGTTTAGGCACTATCCCGGTGAATTAATGCATACGGGCCAATGGTGTGTGAGAAAGAGAGAGAGAGAGTGTTTAGTAGATTAGCTTGGAGGAGGGGATAAGAACACCGTAGGTGTTGTAGTACAAAAGGGACTGTAGCCCAGAAGCCATATTTAGTTTGGGCATCAATGTGCGGAGCTCTGCCTCAGTCTATTGTTTAAGGAAGAGAGGAGACTATTAAACAGGCTTTATTTCTGTTGGGGGTGGCATGGTGGCTTAGTGGTTGGCATGGTCGCCTCTCAGCGCTGGGGATCCAGGTTTGAATCCAAATCTGGGTGGAGTTTCCAGGTTCTCCTTGTGTCTGTGTGGGGTTTCTCCAGGTTCTCCAAATTCCCACAGTCCAAAAAGCAAGTATTTAAGGTGAATTGGCTGTTCTAAGTTGTCCATTGCTTAATTGGCCCTACATAGTGTGTGTGTGTGAGAGAGAGAGAGAGAGAGATAGTGAGAGAGAGAGGGTGAAGTCTTCTTCAGGTTGGATGGTTTATGGTTCTCTATGTGAATAAGTTCAATCATTGGTGGCACAGTGAGGTAGTGGTTGGAATGTTCTCCTCTCAGTGATGGGGATCCAGGTTTGAATCCAAATCTGGGTGGAGTTTCCAGATTCTCCTCGTGTCTGTGTGGGTTTCTCCGGGTTCTCCAATTTCCATCCAAAGTCCAAAAACCAAGTATTCAAGGTGAATTGGCTATTTTAAGTTGTCCATATCAACTTAACATATCAACTAGTTTAAGTATGTCTCATATTGGCCCTACATAGTGAGTGTGTGTGTGTGTGTGTGTGTGTGTGTGTGTGTGTGTGTGTGTGTGTGTGTGTGAGAGAGAGACAGAGTAAGGGTGGAGTTTTCATATTCTCTGTGTGGGTTTTCTTCAGGTTGTATGTTTTATGGTTCTCTATTTGAATGAGTTTAATTATTGGTGGCACAGTGGGGTAGTGATTGGCATGTTCTCCTCTCAGCGCTGGATTCAGGTTGGAATTCCAATCAGGGTGGAATTCCCATGTTCTCCCCGTGTCCGTGTGGGTTTCCTCCAGCTTCTCCGGTTTCTTCCTATAGTCTGAAAACATGCATCAAGGTCAATTGAGTTGCATCAAGGTCAACTGACTTCTCGCCAATCTTGCCCCGATCTGGGTGGAGTTCTCCCATGTTCTCCCTGTGTCTGTGTAGGTTTCCTTCGGGTTGTCCCGTTTCCTTCCACAGTCCAAAAACATGGATTTAAGATCATTTGAATTCTCCAAATTGCCCCATATAGAGTGTGTTTGTGTGTGTGTCTATGTGCGATGGATTGGCATCCTGTCCTGGGTGTATCTGTCCAGCGCCCGAAACGTTTTCCCCTGGATGGGCATGGATAACCCCCCCACGACCCTGGTAGAGGATAAAGTGGAAGACAATGGATGGATGGAAGTCTTCCTGTCATTTCATTTCGTTTTGGTTTATTACTTGTATACCGTACTCTAAATAGGTATTCCAACCACTTTTTATTCATTCACATCAGACTTCATTCCAAATTGGCCCATATAGAGTGTGTTTGTGTGAGTGAGTGTGTGCCCAGCGATAGATTGGCACCCTGTCCTGGGTGTATCTGCCCAGCGCCCGAAACGGTCTCCCCTGGATGGGCATCGGGAACCCCCGCCCGTGACCCTAATATGGCATAAAGTGGAAGATAATGGATGGATTTTAAATTCAAAAGAGGCTGACACGGACACCTCGACATCTCGGGGGTTGGGGATCCATGTTTTACCTGTGTCTTTTTTTTGTGGGGTTTCCTCCCACAGTCCAAAAAACATGTATTTAAGGTGAATAGGCTGCTCCAAATTAATGAATAAATGACTTATGAAGATATATGAAGACTTCCATCCACCCATTGTCTTCCGCTTTATCCTCTACTAGGGTCGTGGAGGTTTTCAATGCCCATCCATGGGAGAACGTTTCAGAACCCCCCTCCCCACGACCCTAGTAGAGGATAAAGCTGAAGCTAATGGATGGATGGATGGATGGATGGATAAAGTCTTCCGGTCATTTCGTTTTGGTTTATAACTTTTATGCAGTACTTTTAAATAGTTATTTAAACCACTTTTTATTCATCAACGTCAGACTTCATTAATCCCCCCTCTGAACATAGCAGAACAAGCTCCCACGTGGCCGTCTCTATCGATTCCAGCCAGACGAACCCGAGTTGGTACCCAGCCTGCGCTGAGACGTAATGAGTATAAACGTAACCTCCCACTGTGCCTGCGTGCCTCCAGACTAAAGCGGTCAATGTCTACCTGCTCTTTTTTTGATGAATGTCACCGTCAGCTGAGCTCGCCTTCTGTTTCTATATAATGAAAAAAAACAACAAAAGGGAGTGGGGGGGGTCTGTAAACCAAGCCCCCTCCCATTCTTTCTGGCTAACGAGCCCGGTGTATCCCATCAGTTTCAGCTGTGATACCAAGCGGGCTGGCAGGAGGCCCACTCCTTCCTCCCTCTTCACCCCCTGGTTCTGGACGCTGCCAGCCGCACATATGCTCTTTGTCTGAGCCGCTGAGCTGCTAATGCCGCAGACGCACCAGCAAACATCCAGAGCCATGTGAGACAATTGATTTCCCTGCTTTCACAGCGGTGGTGGCAGGTTGCGCCTTTTTTCCTGTACTGTAAGTGTCGGAAGCGCGACTAGGTGCTTGGTCTTGGAGCCGTATCGCTGGCCAACAGTGCTCCCCCTGTCTGTCTCCACAGATCAAACGGAGAGACCGCGCACTGAGATCCGGGCAGAGTGGGTATCCTGGTATACACTTAATGTTTCCTTTGTGGTCATTATAAATAATTTGCACTTTTTAAACTCAACAGTTTTATCATTTTTGCTTCGCCTATTTTCCATGTTCTCAGTTCCACTGCCGTAAAGATGGACTTTGTAGTTCTATGATAACACAATGTAGTACATTTGTTTGACTACAGTACCTACTGTGTACGTCCCCTTTACTCTGTTCTAATGGTCATGACAACAATAGTAGCACCACAGAGCAGGTATTATTGGGTTTGTGCATTATTCCTACCCCAGCAGTGTCACTGAGGTGGAGAAATGAAACTCCAGCAGCACTGCTGCACTGAAACCCCCTCACCACATCAGTGTCACTGCAGAACTGACAATAAAAAACCCACCACCCAAATGAGTGTATCTGCCCAGCGCCTGAAAGGTTCTCACCTGGATGGGCATGGGGAACCCCAACTCCCTCCGCAACACTAGTAGAGGATTAGGGTATTCCATTAAAAATATTAATATCAATGTGGGGAGGCATGGTGGCTTAGTGGTTAGCACGTTCGCCTCTCAGCACTGGGGAACCAGGTTCGAATCCCAATATGGGTCGAGTTTCCATGTTCTCGGTGTTCACATTGGTTTCCTCCCACAGTTCAAAAACATGGATTCAAGGTAAATTAAATTCTCTAAATTGCCCCATGTAGGTGTGTGTGTTTCTGTGAGTGAGTGTGTGCCCAGCGATAGATTGGCACCCTGTCCTGGGTGTATCTGCCCAGTGCCCGATGAGTATGGGGAACCTCCCCAGCCCTCAGGTGTTTTTATAGAGTGGCTAGCAGGGGGTGGGAGGATCAGTTGGTTACTTAAAAATGTTTGGCATTATGTTGTTAGTGTTGCAAATGGTACACATGCTAGGTTCCATACATATTCCTGCCAAGTTGCTAATCACGTAATCTGCTCGTTAAAGCTCAGTCCACAGATGAAGCCATGGTGAGTTGTGTGAATTTAATGTGACCTCTTCGGTGTTTGTGGTGCACCAGTATTGCGGCACTAACAGAGGCAATAATGGTAATGTGAATAGGCTCATTGCCACCCACCGAGCAAATGATGGATGTCACTTGCAAACGCTGAGCTTGCAACTCACTAAGTGAACCCAAAAGCATTCTGCTTGTAGTGCTGGAAATCCAAGTAGTCACTAGAGAATGATGAATGCTCCGAGCGGGTGTTTCATTTCTCGAATGGAACATACAGATGGCTACTATCAGAGGCTAAATCACACGGAAGATGGAACTCCTGAATATTTGACAGCCAGAAATAGAGGCTTCAGGAGTGTTCTTATGATTCTCGTGTCGCAACAACCAGGTTGAGGGTTCCCAAATTTATAGGCGTAAGATGTGATGCTAGGGGATTTGGTTTTAAAACCTGACCTGACGACATCAAGCAACATTCACGTGAGTATGGGGCTCGATGTAATAAATAGTCTATCCATGAGACGAGTCGCGATAAGCTCCAGTTTTATGGTCTCCCACAGTCATGAGGAAGTGTGTTATTTTCTCCGTTTGCTGGTGGAGACGAGAAAAAAAAGAGAAAAAGGGCAATCGGGATCTCGGCTGCAGCTGCATTTGCCATGTATTCACCTTAAATTGTTTTAAAAAGGAATATTGCTTTGCATGAAGCTCAATGATTATCAAGCACGAGCGATTAGTTAGGGTTAGGGTTTTTTTATCAATTAATTAATCATTTAAAATTCAGGGCTTAGTAGTTAGCATGTTCTCCTCTCAGCGCTAGGGATTCCCGGTTCGAATCCCAATCTGGTTGGAGTTTCCATGTTCTCTCCGTGTCCGCGTGGGTTTCCTCTGGGTTCTCCGGTTTCCTCCCACAGTCCAAAAACAGGGATCAAGGTCAATTGAGTTCTCCACATTGCCGGGTTCGAATCCTGGTCTGGGTGGTTTCTGTGTTCTCTTTTGGAGTGCGTGAAATTCTCTGGATTCTCCAGTTTCCTACCACAGTCCAAAAACATGGATTTAAGATCAATCGGCTGCTTTAAATTGCCCCAATATGATGTGCGTGTCTGTGTTTGTGTGTGCCCAGCGATAGATTGGCGTCCTGTCCTGGGTGTATCTGCCCAGCACCCAAAACGTTCTCCCCTGGATGAGCATAAAGAACCCTCCCATGACTAGTATGAGATTAAGCAGAAGGTAATGAATTGAGTGGGTTGACACGATGGCTTAGTGGTTAGCCTGTACAGTGTTGGGGGTCCAGGTTTGAATCCCGGTCCAGGTGGTTTCCATGATCTTTTCGGGTGTGCGTGAATTTCCTCCGGGTTCTCCAGTTTCCTCCCACAGTCCAAAAACATGGATTCAAGGTAAATTGAATGCTCTAAATTGCCCTATATATAGTGTGTGTGTGTATGAGTGTGCCCAGTGATAGAATGGCATCCTGTCCTGGGTGTATCTGCCCAGTGTCCAAAACGTCCTCCCCTGGATGAGCATAAAGAACCCTCCCACGACTGACATGTTGGCTCAGTGGTTAGCATGTTCTCCAGTTTCCTCCCACAGTCCAAAAACATGGATTCAAGGTAATTTGAATGCTTTAAATTGCCCCATATAGTGTGTATTAGTGTGTGTGTGTCTGTGTGAGTGAGTGTGCCCAGCAATAGCGCCTAAAACGCCCCCCCACAACACTAGTAGAGTAATAAGCAGAAGATAATAAATGAATGTATAAATGATTGAATGAATGATTGAATTCAGAAAAGAAAATCAACGTACAGAGTCTCAGGTGTCCGTGTACTTCCCATAAATTGGGAATTTCTCAGGGTCTACATGGAGCTCGCTGATTGCACAAAGGTGTTTATCTGCGATATGACTAACACCAGTTTGAACACCTGAGCGTTATGGTTTCCAACCCATCCTCCCCCCCTCATTTCTCCAAACCCATCCAAGACAGCATTGTCTGCAGTAGCTATAGGGTTTCCAAGGTATCCCTCCCCCCTCGTTTCCTTAAACCTAGAAGAGTCCATAAAGCGGGCACCAGCCTGATGGGTCACAGTTACATCCACCATCTGTATCCATCGTCTGTCTGTCATACACAGATGCCATGATTTAAACAGCGGAGGTAACAAAGGGCAACTGAGGAGTGTGTGCAAATGAGCAAATATAGCGTGTGTGTGCCCAGTGATAGATTGGCGTCCTGTCCTGGGTGTATTTGCCCAGCGCCCGAAATGTTCTCCCCTGAATGAGCATGAAGAACCCCCTAAGACCCTTAGTATATGATTAAGTGAAAGATAATGAATTGAGTGGGTTGACACGATGACTTAGTGGTTAGCCTGTACAGAGCTGGGGGTCCAGGTTCTTTTTGGTTGTGCTTGAATTTCCTTCGGGTTCTCCAGTTTCCTCCAACAGTCCAATCACATGGATTCAACGTAAATTGAATGCTCTAAATTGCCCCACATAGTGTGTGTGAGTAAGTAAGTGTGCCCAGTGATAGATTGGCGTCCTGTCCTGAGTGTATTTGCCACTCACCCGAAACGTTCTGGATGAGCATGAAGAACCCTCTCACGACCCTAAGTATGAGATTAAACAAAGGATTATGAAATCAAGGGTGGCTTAGTGGTTAGCCTGTACAGCGCTGGGGGTCCAGGTTTGAATCCCGGTCTGGGTGGTTTCCATGTTCTCTTTGTGTGTGCGTGAATTTCCTCCGGGTTCTCTGGTTTTCTCCAACAGTCCAAAAACATGGGTGCAAGGTAAATTGAATGCTCTAAATTGCCCCACATAGTGTGTGTGAGTAAGTAAGTGTGCCCAGTGATAGATTGGCGTCCTGTCCTGGGTGTATTTGCCCAGCGCCCGAAATGTTCTCCCCTGGATGAGCATGAAGAACCATCCCAAGACACTTAGTATACGATTAAGTGAAAGATAATAAATTGATGGGGTGACACGATGGCTTAGTGGTTAGCCTGTACAGAGCTGGGGGTCCAGGTTTGAATCCCGGTCCGGGTGGTTTCTGTGTTCTCTTCGGGTGTGCGTGAATTTCCTCCAGCTTCTCCAGTTTCCTCCCATAGTCCGAAAAACATGTATTTAAGGTGAATCGGCTGCTCTAAAAGAATTCAAGACGACAAGACAGCATTGTCTGCAGGAGCTATTGGTTTCCAACCTATCCCTCCCCCCCTTGTTTCCTTAAACCTACCCAAGAAGCATTTTCTGGAAGAGTCCATGAAGCGGGTAGCAGCCTGATGGGTCACAGTTACACCCACCATCTGTATGTCCTCTGTCTGTCATACACAGATGACATGATTTAAACAGAGGAGGAAACGAAGGGCAAACGAGGAGTGTGAGCAAGTGTTGTTTCCAGTCTGACTGTCGTACATCACGGCAGCATCAAGTTTTCTTCCCAGACGGAGAAATGAGTGTAGCTTGAACACATAATCAGCGAGGCAGACAAACACTTTGTTCTCATGAACCCAAAGCACACATCTAATCAAGTAGACTCGGACTCAACTCTGGGATAACAACGACCCTGCATCTAAATCAATAAGCTCCCTACTGTCTTCTCTGCAGATCTACTTCTGCTTGTGGTGTGTGTGGTGTGTGTGCGTGTGTTGTGTGTGTGTGTGTGTGTGTGTGTGTGTGTGTGTGTGTGTGTGTGTGTGTGTGTGTGTACAAGAAAGACAGAGAGATAAAATAAAAAAATAAAAAAATAGATGGACTGATAGACAGACCCTAGCCTGTTGCTTAAAATGGCTGCATCATTGACTCCTGGTGCCCGGCCATGGGGGTGCCTGCTGTCAATGTCAGCTACGTTATTAGCTTAGAGACATCTTATCGCTGCTTGGGGACCTGAAGGACTGCTGATAAACCTTGCTGGTGAACCTCCGGAGCGGTCTGGTGTGCTTCAGAATGGTGGAGTTAGTAATATCATATGCATTTAGATTGCTTCATGGAAGATGACATGAAAGCAGTGCCGCTCTATAATCGAATTAGGAGCCTCATCAGTTAGGTTATCTTGACAGCGGCATTTGGAGGCGAGACAAAGATCTCACCTTTATTATGAGAATGGTGTTAGAGACCTCCTCGGCCATGGAGCGGCGAGAGAACGATGCGGGAACTTAATTGACGACGGGACTGACAGACTGACAGCACGGGCTGTGTGTGCTGTTTCCCGGAGGAGTAGCAGTGACGGTGAGGAGTGGCTGTGACAGAAGGGTTCCAATGCCTGCCATGTCTCTTTCTCCCTTTGTTATCGAAATGTAAGTCACTCTAACAGAACCCACCCTTACTACCCCGTCACTGATTAGATGGTTTCTGTTAAATACAGTTCCAAAAGTTTAGACTTACCACCTTCTTGATTCTTTGTATGTTTTGTCCATTAGTTTTACTATTACAGGCTGTAGGACGTCAGTTCTGCAGTGATACTTATGCGGTCGGGGGGTTTTAGTGTTCTCCCCACGTCCGCGTGGGTTTTCTTCGGGTTCTCCGGTTTCCTCCCAAACTCTAAAAACATGGAACTGGCTGCTTTTAATTGCCCCTGTCTAAATTGTGCCTATATACAGTATATATAGTGTGTGTGTGTGTGTGTGTGTGTGCGTGCCCAGTGATGGATTGGCATCCTGTCCTGGGTGCATCTGCCCAGCACCCAAAACATTCTCCCCTGGGTGGGCATTGGGACCCGCCTGTTACCCTAGTGGAAATTTAAGTTGAAGACAATGAGGTAAGATGTGATAAATTGCTGCTGGTTTTTTTTTTTTTTGTCACCTTGCCCAACCAGGGGAGAACATTTCGAGCCCTGGGTAGATACACCAAGGACGTTAACCCAGACGGAGAACCCGGAGGAAGTCTATGGGGACACGGGGAGAACATGGAAACCCAGATTGGGATTCGAACCTGAAATCTCCAAGGCTGAGAGATGAATGTGCTAACCACTAAGCCACCGTGCCGCCCTATCTGCCCTATAATGTAATCCATCCATCCATCCATTATCCTTTGTTAGGGTCGTAGGGGGGTTCTCCATGCCCATCCAGGGGAGATCGTCTCGGGCCCTGGGCAGATACACCCAGGACAGGGCGCCGATCTATCGCTGGGCACACACTCACTCACACAGACACACTCTATACGGGGCAATTTGGAGAATTCAATAGACTTAATCCATGTTTTTGGACTGTGGGAGGAAACCGGAGAACCCGGAGGAAGTCCATGCGGACACGGGGAGAACATTGAAAGCCAGATTGGGATTCGAACCTGAAATCTCCAAGGCTGAGAGATAAGCCACCATGACACCCTATCTGCCCTGTAATATAATGAGTAAATAAAAAAATCTTGTTGAAAAAATATAAAAACTAGACAATTTGCCTTAATTAGAGAACTAGTCAATCAAAACACGATTTTTTTAGATATTTTTTAAAGATTTTCTGACTTATTAAGATTTCAGAAATTGGAGATTGTATGAGTGTGTCTAAAGCACATTTGGAGCTGAAATGTTTTTAGACAAGAGGAACATCTGTATAAAGCTGCTCTGCTGCTAATCAGTATTTTTCTGACAATATTTAATTTGTTTACACAAGTACGGAACGGGCGGCACGATGACTTAGTGGTTAGCATGTTCTCCGCTCAGCACTATGGATTCCCGGTTCGAATTCCAATATGGGTGGAGTTTCCATGTTCTCCCCGTGTCCGCATGGGATTTCTCCGGGTTCTCCCACAGGGTTTCCTCCCACAGTCCAAAAACATGGATCAAGGTCAATTGAATTCTCCAAATATAGAGTGTGTCTGTTTGAATGAGTATAGATTGGCGCCCTGTCCTGGGTGTATCTTCCCAGCGCCCAAAACGTTCTCCCCTCGATGGGCATGGGGAACCCTCCACAACCCTATTAGAGGATAAAGCGGAAGATAATGGATGGATGGATGGATGAAAGTACAGAATGGGTGGCATGGTGGCTTAGTGGTTAACACGTTCTCCTCTCAGCGCTAGGGATTCCCTCTTCTAATCCCAATCTGGGTGGACTTTCCATGTTCTCCCCGTGGTCCAACGGTTCTCCGGTTTCCGTCCCACAGTTATTAGTCATACCCTGCCCTCTCTACCAACAGCTTGGTTTTTTTACGTTTCTTTTGCTCATCTCTGAATGATTGGCTGCACGCTATATCCATCTGTCTGCTGTTCCTTGTCCTGCAGTTCAGTTCAAACAAATAAGCCATGAGTCCTTCCCTGCATATGTTTAAAGGCACTTCAGCATCCCCGTTGGCCATGTTTTCTTTGATGAACAATGTCATTACAAACCAGTTAATAATCCGCGATTTGAACTCCGTCTGGTTTGTGACTCATTCAGATAATGGCGTTTGGGTCAGAAATGTTGTTATGACTGTTCCTTTCAGCTTCTGTAATAATGAACTGCTCCAGACTCTTTGTAAATGAACAACATCAGAGGCAATAACGCTCATCCGATCTCATTTGAAGTCTAATGCATTTAACGCAGAATATAAGCACGGAGATTTATCACGCAATACAAATGCAGAGCTCTCGAAACCATTTAGACGTTATAATTTACTCGGGCTGGATGTTAGTAATAAAAAATGCCTGAAGACCGTTATCATGGGTTTTGAATAATAGGCTTTGCAGTCCACCATTCAGCATGCCTGTACTAAACGAACGCTCGAATGCCATGCTGCTTAAACTAAACTCTCACCAGACGCTGCTACTGCACTGTGTAGGCAATACTCCTACATATAAATACAGTACCCAGCAAAAGTTTGGACACACCCCCTTCTTACTATAATTACCATATAGTAGATGGACATGGTAGTTTTACAATTACAGACTATAATAACTTACTGATGGAGTACATCTGTGTTCTTGTTTTTGTTAGTCCCCTGTTTGTTCTCTGTTCTCTATTGGTCAGGATCAACATAGAACAGGTATCATTTGGGTGGTGGATTGTCATATTGGATATTGTCAGTTCTGACAATGATGAGGTGAGGGGGTTTTAGTTTCATTTAAACACCTCAGTGACACTGCTGGGATAGGAATAATGCACCAGCCTTATAATACCTGCTCTGTGGTGCTACTATTGGGGTCCTGACCATTAGAGTACAGATTAAAGGGAACGTACACAGTATGTACTGTAGAACACAAACAGATGGACTACAGTCTGGAATTGTAGAACTACAAAGTCCATCTTTACATGAATTGGAACTGAGAGCATGGACAATACGTGGAGTATGTGTGTGTATATATATGTGTGTATATTTATCTTCGCTTTGTCCTATATGAGGGTTGCGAGGGGGGTTCCCCATGCCCATCCAAGGGAGAACATTTCGGGCGCTGGGCAGACACACCCTGGACAGGGCGGCAATCTATCGCTGGGCACAAGCTCAATTACACAGACACCCACACATACACACACTATATGGGGCAATTTGGAGAACTCAATTTACTTGATCCATGTTTTTGGACTGTGGGAGGAAACCGGAGAACCCGGAGGAAACCCACACGGACACGGGGAGAACATGGAAACTCCACCCAGATGGGGATTCAAACCGGGAATCCCTATTGCTGAGAGGCGAACGTACTAACCACTAAACCACTGTGCCGCTATATATATATATATGTGTGTGTGTGTGTGTGTGTGTGCATGTGTGAAGTGAGCACATGTGTCCGGGGCAGTGGGGCAGCCTTTTAGACGTATATGGCACCTGGGGAGTAATTGGGGTTGGTTCCTAGCCCAAGGGCACTTCAGCCAGGGTATTGTTGGGAACAGGAATCAAACCAGGGACCTTCAGGATGCAAGTCTCGTTTCTTAAACACAAGCCTATGACTGCCTCCAATATAGATATTAACATATTAAACCTAATTCTGGTCAAGCAATAAAGACAAGCTTATAAATAATGCATTATTTTCTCAATAAGGTCGATACCAGGTTAGGAAACAATAAGATTAGAGATCAAGCTGAACTGCGAGGCTCGTACATGTGATTGATCGATTCACTGAAATAGGCTTTGTGATGACGCTCTTCTCTGTGAGTCATTCATCAAACCCTGCAGTTCGAGAGCATGTGTGTTGGGGAAAAAAAAAAAAAAAAAAAAAAAAAAAAAAAAAAAAAAAATAAAAAAAAAAAAAAAAAAAAAAAAAAAAAAAAAAAAGCTTTGGCAATGAAGCATAACAATGAGCTTTATTCAAATGACCCTCTGCTATCAGGGGTCTGACCCCAGGCTAAAAGCCATGTGATGCAGCTGCAGCATAAGCCCCATTCTGCTTTCCCATCATGACATTGCCAAAGCTATGTGCCCCAAGAAGTACTCTTTTTAGTCGACCATGCAAGCACCATGTGATGGGCTTCCAATTCACATATGGACAACTGCACCAAAGGCAGACTTTATATGGCATGAAAAGACAAACACTGCATAAGGGTCGTCAGATGTTCATGTTGATCTCGGACCAAACTTAAGCCAGCTCGTATAAATAAACAGTGCTAATTGGATAAGAGCAGCTCACCAGGGGAGAGCAAATAGCAGTCATTGTTTTTAAAAAACCATCAATGTCTTGTGGTTAATGCTATGTCAATATGAACAGTTTATGACCCCCAGCCTATTACGAATACTGCTGAGTGACATGTGGTGGGACATACAGGGGATGTACGTTCTCAAGATTTGTAAAATAATTCAAATAAACCATTATACTATAGTATAATTTATTATGTTATTCATCCATCCATCCATTATCTTACACTTTATCCTCTTAGGGTCGTGGGGGGGACGTTTTGGGTGCTGGGCAGATACACCCAGGACAGGGTGCCAATCTATCGCTGGGTACACTCCCTCACACAGACACACATACAAATACACTCTATATGGGGCAATTTTGAGAATTCAATTGACCTTCATCCATGTTTTCGGACTGTTGGAGGAAGCCAGAGAACCCGAAGAAAACCCACACGGACACATGGAAACTCCACCCAGATTGAGATCCGGGAATCCCCAGAGCTGAGAGGCAAACATGATAACCACTAAGCCACCATGCCGCCTATGTTCTTTATTATATGTGTTATTCTAATATTAAACTAATTGAACGCAGTTGTATTCTTGAAAGGGCAGCAAGGTGGCTTAGTGGTTAGCACATTCGCCTCTCAGCACTAGCGATTCCTGGTTCGAATCCCCATCTGGGTGGACTTTCCATGTTCTCCCCATGTCTGCGTGGGTTTCCTCCGGGTTCTCCGGTTTCCTCCCACAGTCCAAAGACATGGATCAAGTCAATTGAGTTCTCCAGCTTGCCCCATATAGAGTGTGTTTGTGTGTGTGAGTGTGTGCCCAGCGATAGATTGGCGTCCTGTCCTGGGTCTATCTGCCCAGTGCCCGAAATGTTCTCCCCTGGATGGGCATGGGGAACCCCCTCGCGACCCTAATCTAGGACAAAGCGGAAGATGAATGAATGAATGAATGTATTCTTGAATTCAAATATGGCTGACTGGGGCAGTTGTAGGCTTGTGGTTAAGAAACAAGACTCGCAGCCAGAAGGTTCCCGGTTCGATTCGGTCCTACTAAATACTATGGCTGAGATGCTCGGTGGCAAGACACCTAAGCTCTGTGTCTAAGTACAGTTGGCAAAATATATGACGTGACTTTATCACGTCAATTAAAACATTTATGTATGTTCTCTGATGATCAGGACCCCCTCAGACTGCAGTGATACTGCCATGGTGGTGGTGGTGTGTTGTGCTGGTACAAGTGGATCAGACACAGCAGTGCTGCTGCATACCAATCAGAACATACAGGTGTCTGATCCACTACGTTATTCCCTTAACTATTTTCTCTGATGATCAGGACTCCCACAGAGGAGGTATTAGGGTGGTGGATGATTCTCAGTACTGCAGTGATACTGACACCATGGTGGTGTGTTAGTGTGTGTCGTACTGGTACGAGTGGATCAGACACAGCAGTGCTGTACACCAATCAGAACATACAGGTGTCTGATTCACTACGTTAGTCCCTTTACTATGTTCTAGGATGATGTATCATACTGACATGGTGGTGCAGGTGTGTTAGTGTGTGTTGTGCTGGTATAAGTAGATCAGACACAGCAGTGCTGCTGGACAAAGAACATTACAGCAATCAGAACATACAGCTGTCTGATCCACTCGTACCATCAACCACCACCCTAATAATACCTAATATATACTTGTATACTGTAATACTTGTATTGTCCTCGGTGTTTAAAACTGTTTCCGTAGAAAAGCTCCGACAGTGCATTAAAAACTCTCAGCCGTCACTTCTGAGACAGACTCACAAAGAAAATGGCTCCATCCTTGTTTTCTGTCAAAGTGCTCTGGCATTGAGTCGGAACCGACAGCACAATGCGAGCGTTCACTTCTTGCTTTTTGCCTGAGTACCACCTGCCCCCTTGTTTGACGGACATCTTAACAACCTCCCAGTGTTTGGATAAACCCTGAACGGCGCGGCATTGTCGAGGTTGATTTTGGGTGGCGAGCGGCACGGTGGCTTAGTGGTTAGCACGTTTGCCTCTCAGCGTTAGGTATTCCCGGTTCGAATCCCAATCTGGGTGGAGTTTCCATGTTCTCCCCGTGTCCATGTGGGTTTTCCTCTGTGGTTTCCTCCCATAGTCCAAAAACATGGATCAAGGTGAATTGAGTTCTCCAAATTGCCCTATATAGAGTGTGTCTCTGTGAGTGAGTGTGTGCCCAGCCATAGATTGGCGCCCTGTCCTGGGTGTATCTATATACCAGTGCCCGAACTGTTCTCCCCTGGATGGGCATGGGGAACTCCCCCGCGACCCTAGTATAGGATAAAGCAGAAGATAATGGATGTATGGATTTTGGGTGGCTCTCAGCGCTCTCGTGCTTTGTGTCTGTGATGGATGCAGAGCGATCGTTTGATGTCTGTGTTCTGCATGGAATGGAAAGCCAAGCTCACCTGCCTGGAAATCCTTCAATCCGTCCTTAATGATGAAGTGCTGAGTAAAGGGGATGGCTCATCTTTATTACCTCAACTTTTTAATATGTTGTAACTAGGACAGTCCTCCTGCTTTTCCTCCTCTCCCTCGCTGGCTGTCTCTAGTCTGTCGGCAGCTTTCTGAAGTCCTGCTGAAGTCTGGCCGCTCAAGGAGGATGGGTCCCCCACTGAGTGTGCTTTCCAAATATACAAACTTATTGGCACAGTGGTTTGGTGTGTAGAATTGTTCGCCAGATTGACATCCAGGTTCGAATCCCAACCTGGGTGGAGTCTTCATGTTTTCCCCGTGGGGGACCTTGTGAGATTTCTCCAGATTTTTTTATTCCCTTGCATAGTCTAAAAACGTGGATTCAAGCTGAATTGGCTGCTCCAAATTGCCCCTTTACAATATCGTGTATGTGTGTGTGAGTGAGTGAGTGTGTGCCCAGCGATAGATTGGCGCCCTGTCTTGGGTGTATCTATATACCAGCGCCCGAAATGTTCTCCTCTAGAAGGGCATGGGGGACCTCCATGACCCTAGTAGAGTATAAAGTGGAAGATAATGGATGGATGGATTGATGGGGTCCACTAGTTTGTCCCGGAAAAAAAATCTGACAATTCCATCCATTATCTTCCGCTTTTTCCTCTACTAGGGTCGCAGGGGGGTTCCCCATGCCCATCCAGGGGAGAACGTCTCGGGCGCTGGGCAGATACACCCAGGACAGAGCACCAATCTATCACTGGGCACACACTCACTCACACAGACACACTCTATATGGGGCAATTTGGAGGATTCAATTGACTTGATCCATGTTTTTGGACTGTGGGAGGAAACCGGAGAACCCGGAGGAAACGCATGCAGACATGGGGAGAACATGAAAACTCCACCCAGATTGGGATTCGAACCGGGAAGCGCTGAGAGGAAAACATGCTAACCACTAAGCCACCATGCCGCCCTAAATCTGACAATTATTTAGGTTTATGTCCTCACATTGCTTTAAAACAAACCCACTATGTGCCGTGTGGTTGCCAGTGCGCACGTGTGTGTGTGTGTGTGTGTGTGTGTGTGTGTGTGTGTGTGTGTGGATACTCAAATCCTGCTTTCCCTCACCTGGGGAGTTAAAACGGCAGATTATCCGGCATCCCCTGTGCTGTATGTCTGTCACCGTGTCACCGAGAGGCCATAAAGGAATGGAGCAGGGGTCACTTTCATGCGGTTCTCAGCTCAGCTGAGCATGAGCTTGTCCCAGTTGGAACAGCCCACCCCCACCCGACCCCCGCTAAATGTGAGAATTTTCAGGTGCGTAAGCCCACCTTCCGAATGTGTGTATGGCCTGCATCTCTAATGCCATTCCCCACAGCTATTCACTGCTGCCTCGTGTGTTTCGAACGGCTGATTTATTTGCATGATTTCAGACGGTGCCGTAGCCCTATGTGCCAGGGAGATGATTTCTGTGTGTGTGGGTGCATTCGAAGTAGCGGCTCGTGTGTTGGCGAAGAGATGATCGATAGCTCCCATCGCTGTTAATGCAAGGCTCAGCGCTTCTCATTAAAAATGAATGCGTATGTCTACGCGTGTGTATGTGAGATGGTGGTCTATCCCAGAGGTGCCAGCTGTTTATCACTCCCTTCCAAAGAGTGTGGGAGGGGTCAGAGACTGGCCAGGTTTCTATAGTAACCGAGGCTCTCTCCGCATCTCGTTTTCCGCCGCTGACTTTCCATTGCGCTACACATCTGGATGAGTTCTCGCAGTTCCTCGGCTCCCGATCGTTCATCTACTGCTGACACGGCCTGCATGGCTGGCTTGATTCCTGCCGAAGATTTCCATTTCCAGCCATCTAGTACCTGTTACACTTTGCACTCTGTCCGTGTCGCCTCATGTTGAGCTCTTCATATATAGTGGGGGGAAATAAGTATCCGGGACTTTGCAAGTTCTCCCACTTAGGAACCATGGAGGGGTCTGAAATGTTCATCTTAGGTGCATGTCCACTGTGAGAGACATGATCTAAAAAAAAAAATCCAGAAATCACAATTTATTTTTTTAATAATTTATTTGCAGTTACAGCTGCCAATCAGCAATCAGCAAAAATTCGGGTCCACAAAGACTTGTTGGACCGCCACTAAAAACTCCACCTCCTCTCCACTTCTATCCATCCATTATCTTCCGCTTTATCCTCTACTAGGGTCGCGGGGTGGGGTATGGGTTTCTTCCCAATTCCCTTCCAGGGGAGAACGTTTTTGGGCACCGGGTAGATACACCCAGGGCAGGGCGCCAATCTATCGCTGGTCACACACTCACTCATACAGACATGTAACATGATTGGGATCAGAGCACAGGGTCGCTACAGCCTCCCTGGAGCAACAAGGTTTAAGGGTATTGCTCAAGGACCAATTTAGGGACAACAGTGGACCAGGGATTTGAACCTTCAACCTTCAGATTGATAATCCAACACCCTCGCCACTAAGCTACCATACCCTCTGCATGGGTAACTGCGCTTTCTGGGTGTTGAGTAACGCTTGTTTTCCTCGGATCTTAGTTGTTCTTGTGTTTAGTATATTTCTGAGCTTTTCCTCGTTCTTTGGTTTGGTTAAGTTTATACTACATTGGATTTACATATTTACATTCTTAATACCAATAAACCTTCCTCTTCAACTGCTTTAAATACCAGCTGGCCAGTTTGTCTCATCACTGCCACCTGGAGGCAATGTGACTACATGTACTTAACCAGTTTAGATTTTAGACTTACTTAGACTTAGATAACCTTTATTGTCCTTCATTATACACTTGCTGTACGCAGAACGAAATTTCGTTGCATTGGCTCCCACGGATTTAAAAAAAGAAGTGAATTTTTTCCCCATGGTGTAGAACATGGGTATATAGTATACAGTATATAAAATATATAATAAAATGTATATGAAATATATTTATAGGTTTTTAGCATAGGTTAAAAAATGATAATGTGATTAGTTAAAGCATTGAAATTAAGTAGATAGGTATATATATATATATATATATATATATATATATATATATATATATATATATATAAATTATATAAAACATAATATTTAAATTATAGCAGACTAGAATATATATCCTTTTCATTCATTATCTCCCCATTATCTCCCACTTTATCCTCTATTAGGGTCGCAGGGGGGTTCCCCATGCCCATCCAGGGGAGAACGTTTTGTGCGCTGGGCAGATAGACCCAGGCCAGGGCGCCAATCTATCGCTGGGCACTCACTCACTCACACACACACACTCTATATGGGGCAATTTGGAGAACTCAATTGACTTGATCCATGTTTTTGGACTGTGGGAGGGAACCGGAGAACCCGGAAGAAACCCACACGGACATGGGGAGAACATGGAAACTCCACCCAGATGGGGAATCGAACCGGGAATCCCTAGTGCTGAGAGGCGAACGTTCTAACCACTAAGCAACATGCCGCCTATATATATATATTCCTTTACATGATGGTAATCTGAATATATAGGTGCTTATATATGTGCTTATATCATATATAGATATATGAGGATGTAATAGCTATAGAACTAAAAACTTTAAGGTGTTTTAGGTTTCCTCTGGGTTCTCTGGTTTCCTCCCACAGTCCAAAAAACATGTATCAAGGTCAATTGAATTCTCCAAATTGCCCCATATAGAGTGTGTTTGTGTGTGTGAGTGTTTATGTGAGTGAGTGTGCCCAAAATGTTCTCCTCTGGATGGGCATGGGGAACCCCCCCGCGACCCTAGTAGAGGATGAAGTGGAAGATAATGGATGGATGGAAGGTGTTTTAGTGAGTTCATAGCATCTCACGACTCATGGTTATTTTGAAATAATCACTTTGTATTATGATGCCATTGCTGCTTTATTATAACTCTTTTCTTCAGCATCCTCAGGCATTTTCACTGCTGGAGCCTGTTTCTAGTACTTAGAACAGTTGGAGATAATATCCACTTTTAAGTGACTCTGCGCCGTGAAAACTGTGACCGATTATTGTTCTTAGTGGTCTGTTTTTAGAATTCATTTGAACTCTGACTTCAGAGACTGTGATTTCTTTATAGACTGACGCCATGGATGATGTGAGTGTGTGATGACTGATGCAGACACACGGATGCAGCACGTGTAGGAGTCCTTTCTAAACGTACAAGTGAATGTGTGATCATGTTAATAGAACATTAATGCAGGAGAGGGTGTGCATTATTTATTATATAATTAATTTTGGAAAAGGGGTTATTAGGCACGATGCAATGCAGACTTCCTTTACATCTGATTCTTGTGATTGATTCTCAATAATACACAACCTCGAGTGGCGTACTACTTTATAAAACAGATACAAACACACTATAATAAAAAAAAACGTTAGTGATTTATACATTCGTTCATTGAAAACAGTTTCGTTTTGAATAATCTGGTCTTCTGCCACGTAATCTAGTCCGGTTTTTTGGCTTGCTGAGTTGGCGGTACGGTGGCTTAGTGGTTATCATGTTCGCCTCTCAGCGCTGGGGATCCAGTTTCGAATCCCAATCTGGGTGGAGTTTCCATGTTCTCCCCGTGTCCACATGGTTTTTCCTCCCAGAGTCCAAAATCATGGATTGAAGGTAAATCATTCATTCATTCATTCATTATCTCCTGTTTTATCCTCCATTAGGGTCGCGGTGGGGTTCCCCATGCCCATCCTGGGGAGAACGTCTCGGGCGCTGGGCAGACAGACCCAGGACAGGGCGCCAATCCATCTCTGGGCACACACTCACTCACATACACACACTCTATAGGGTAATTTGGAGAACTCAATTGACTTGATCCATGTTTTTGGACTGTGGGAGGAACCCGGAGAACCCGGAACATGGAAACTTCACCCAGATTGGGATACGAACCGGGAATCCCTTTAGCTGAGAGTGGAACGTGCTAACCACTAAGCCACCCACAACAAAATAATTTTAAAAATAATAATAATATTAATTAATGATTTTTGGACTGTGGGAGGAAACCGGAGAACCCGGAGGAAACCCACGCAGACACGGGGAGAACATGGAAACTCCACCCAGATGGGCATTCGAACCGGGAATCCCTAGCGCTGAGAGGCGAACGTGCTAAGCACTAAGCCACCGTACTGCCTGAAGGTAAATCAAATGCTCTAAATTGCCCCATATAGTGTGTGCTTCTGTCTGTGTCTGTGTGAGTGAGTGAGTGAGTGAGTGTGCCCAGCGATCGATTGGTGCCCTGTCCTGGGTGTATCTGCCTAACTCCCAAAACGTTCTCCCCTGTAAGGGCATGGGGAACCCCCTCTGTGACCCTAGCAGAGGATTAAGTGGAAGATAATGAATGAATGAATGAATGAATGTTCTAACTTGCCCCATATAGTGTGAGTGAGTGTGTGCCCAATGATAGATTGGCACCCTGTCCCCGGTGTATCTGCCCAGTGCCTGAAACGTTCTCCCCTGTATGGGAAAGGAATCCCCCCCCCCCGACACTGGTAGAGGATTAATTGGAAAATAATGAATGAATGAATGAATGTTCTAACTTGTCCCATATAGAGTGTGTCTGTGTGAGTGAGTGTGTGCCCATTGAGAGATTGGTGCCCTGTCCTCGGTGTATCTGCCAAGCGCCCGAAACATTCTCCCCTGAATCGTCATGGGGAACCCCACTGCGAACCTAGTAGAGGATAAAGCGGAAGATAATTGATGAATGAATGCTCTAAATTGCCCCATATAGAGTGTGTCTGTGTGAGTGAGTGTGTGCCCAGCGATAGATTGGCGTCCTGTCCTGGGTGTATCTGCCCAGCGCCCGAAATGTTCTCCCCTGGATAAGCATGGGGAACCCCCCATGACCCTAGTAGAAGATTATTGTGATTAAAACATGGATATTAGGTTATACGGTAGTCTGCTTCATGTCTTGCCTAATAACACCTCTTTCCCCTGATTTATTCACAATAATACACAACCTCTCATGCCGTATTGCTTTAATATCCATGTTCTATATGTGATATAGCGTATATACCTTCGTTTTGCATATATAAGGACACTTGTATATGCAAGAAATTCATGGATGTGCAAAGTACTTTTCCGACCGATCTCAATGCCATCCATGTGTTCTTTCCAAACATGTGCTTTACACTTTGAGAGCCTTGCGTCTGGTGGCAGTTGGGATGTGCATTCCTGCTTGCATATAGACAGACCAGGGCTCTCACTGTGGGAGAACAGATTCCATTGTGCGTGATTACGCTGTGACTGACTACAGCGTGTGGCCGACATGACGACCAACAGCTGCCTCGCTTTGCTTCGAACTCCCATTCTGCTCATTCAACCACCGCCACCCACCCACCCACCCCCGCCATTACATAAACACTCTGGCTGAGTGCATATGTTGAGTTCGGTGCAAACACACACCCACACCCACACACCTGCTGAAGCATTATCCACTGCTTGGCAGCTGACTCTTCCTCAGCACTTGTTCAGCAGCCTCAGACATATCCATACATCGGGCTTAGTCCGTAGTAATTTATTTATATAGCACTTTTTACAATAGAAGATTGTCACAGAGCAGCTTCACAGTGTTGTAACCTCTTCAAAACCCCAAAGTACAAGCCAAGGCGACAGTGGCAAGAAAAAACTCCCTGTTATGTTGTTATTTTAGGTAGGAAACCTTGGGAGGACCAAGACTTAGTGGGGGACTCATCGTCCTTGAGCGGCCGGGCAGCATCAACAGCGTAGGACACTAATGTACAGATGGTGTGATGATCAGGTGACCCATAATTAACAATTGGAAAACTCTAAAAGTCCAATCAGGACTGCCAGTCCAATAAAAAACACAGGTTCCATTCAGTAATCGTCGTTGACGGGCGGCACGGTGGCTTAGTGGTTAGCACGTTCGCCTCTAGCGCTAGGTAGATTTGATGTTCTCCCTGTGTCCGTGTGGGATTCCTCCGGGTTCTCCGGTTTCCTCCCACAGTCCAAAAACATGGATCAAGTTCAATTGAATTCTCCAACTTGCCCCATATAGAGTGTGTCTTAGTAAGTGTGTGCCCAGCAATAGATGGGCACATAGTCCTGGATGTATCTACCCAGCGCCCGAAACGTTCTCCCCAGGATGGCATGGGGAACCCCACAGTAGAGGATAGATGGGAAGATAATGGATGGATAGAATTGTTGTAGCCGCAGTGCTCTGGCAAAGCCATGGAAACAGAGCTGACAACACCTTCAGGAATTAGCATCATCTTAAAAGGAACAGACAAGAAAAGCAGTTAGAGCTAGTAATAACCAGAGTTTGATTGACACATTGCAGCATGTGACTCTGGCATAACTGACAAGAACATCAGAACTAAAAGGGGCAGATACTACAGAACAGATATTTGTTAAAGAGATGCGTCTTCAGTAGTTTCTTAAAACTGCTTAGTGATTCTGCCTTACGGACAGAGTTGGGAAGATCGTTCCACCATTTTGCAGTGGTGAAAGCCACGGAGTGAGAATCAGCTCCTCGGTGAGGTGGAACCGCTAGGCGCCAATCATCACTGGAGCGAAGTGAACGAGTCGGAGTGTATTTTGAAAAGATAGAGTGAAGGGAAGAGGGGGAAGATCCAGAAATGGTTCTGTAGGCCAGAGTCAGTGACTTGTAGTGAATACGAGCAGCTACAGGGAGCCAATGGAGTTCTTGGGCTGGTTAAACACAAGTCGGGCTGCAGAGTTTTGAATCAGTTGAAGAGGTCTGATTGTGAAAGTTGGGATACCGGCAAGTAACGCATTACAATAATCAAGCTGGGATAGGACTAGGGCTTGAACAAGCAGTTGGGTCGCATGTTCAGTCAAGAAGGTTCTGATCTTTATGTTGTAAAGAAGGAATCTGCAGGAACGGGCGGGTTTGATAACATGATCAGAGAGTTTAAGGTGGGAGTCTATTGTGAAACCAAGGTTCCTGACCGAATCGGTTGGGGCGATTGAGGAGCCGTCAATTTGGAAGGTCAGGTCGTGATGGATTGAGGGTTTAGCTGGGTTAGGGTTAGGGTTACACCTTCTACTAATGCCCCGACCTAGCCCAGTCTGACTTATCAGTAGCCTCCATCCATTTTTCTTACGCGGCACAGACCCCGGACAGAGTGTTATCTGGATTTAGGCCAGGCTGTCTTCCGTTACTGCAGTGTAAGGACGGTGGTGTGAGATGCCTCGAGCCGGTGGCTGCTCTGTTTTGGGAGTCCGGGGCCCCTGGAGCGCTTGTTTGCTAGCAAACGCTTGATGTGATGGACTCATTACTTTGGGCCACCTGTTTGTCCCGGGGCTCGGAGAAAGAGATGAGCGAGCGGCGGCATCACCCGCAGTCGGCTTTCATATGTGCTGTTGAGTGACACTGTATGTGGATATAAACTCGGTGCGTCTGTGTGTGTGTGTGTGTGTGTGTGTGTGTGTGTGCACGATTCATCAAGCAGCAGTGAATGTCTCCCTCACGCCTGACAGCAGGAGAGCTGTTGATTAGCAGGAGCTGAATGTGCAGATTTGGCGAGTGAGCCGCCGTTGAGTGCTCGTTGGGCGACAGGTGGAGATATTTTTTTTGTGGTGTTTTTTTCTTTTCCCCAACGCTGCTGCACACAACTTAATGACTTTTAGCATGGCCATCCACTATGCACAAACACACACAGCATGACGCTATATATTATTCTCCCCTTCACATTATTCACACCCGGGCCCTATTTATCTTTAAAGCGTCTTTCATGTCACTTTCCCTTTCACGTCTTTGCGGGAATAAAGACTCAGCCTGAGGATTGCGTCAGTGAGTTCTTCTCATCTAAAGAATCAGTCAGTTTAGAACTGAATATCAGGTTAAAACGTTTGTTACATCTTCGTCTAAATGCATTAACACTCTCTTACACATGTAGCGCCGAATCAGGATTTAGAACGGCAGATTTTTGTGACATTAAGCCTCAACACAAAGACCATTTCTATTTCTTACCAATAATAATATAATAATAAACTGTTGTAAGTAATTATATCAAACAACACAATAATTCCCCCATCCATTATCTTCCGATTTTTACTCTATTAGGGTCACGCGGGGTTTCCCATGCCCATCCAGGGAAGAACATTTTGGGCGCTGGGTAGATACACCCAGGACAGGGTGCCAACCTATCGCTAAGCACACACTCACACACAGACTCATACAAACACACTCTTTGTGGGGCAATTTGGAGAATTCAGTTGACCTTGATGCATGTTTTTGGACTGTGGGAGGAAACCGGAGAACCCGGAGACATGGGGAGAACATGAAAACCCCACCCAGATTGGGATACGAACCGGGAATCCCTTTAGCTGAGAGTTGAACGTGCTATCCATTAAGCCACCCACAACAAAATAATTTTAAAAATAATAATAATATTAATTAATTAATTAATTCATTATCTTCCGCTTTATCCTCTACTAGGGTCGCGGCGGGGTTCCCCATGCCCATCCAGGGAAGAACGTTTCGGGTGCTCGGCAAATACCCAGGACAGGGCGCCAATCTATCCCTGGGCACACAGGCATACACTATATGGGGCAATTTATAGAATTTAATTTGAATCCTTGAATCCCTGTTTTTGGACTGTGGGAGAAAACCAGAGAACCCCCATTAAGCCCATAATAATAATAATAATAATAGACAGCTAGTGTGGTGCAGTGGTTATCATGTTCACCTCTCAGCACTGGGGATCCAGGTTCGAATCCCAATCTGGGTGGAGTTTTCATGTTCTCCCAAGTTTCCATGTTCTCCTCCAACGGTCCAAAAACATGGATTCAAGGTAATTTGAATGCTATAAATTGCCCTACATAGTGTGTGAGTTTGAGTCCAGGTGTCAATCTATCACTGGGCACACTCGCTCACACCAACAATTGAATTCTCCAAATTGCCCCATATAGAATGTATGTGTGCATGTCTGTGTGAGTGAGTGCGTGCCTAGCGATAGATTGCCCCCCGGTCCTGGGTGAATCTGCCCAGCGCCCGAAAAGTCCTCCCCTGGATGGACATGCGGAACCTCCCCGTGACCCTAGTAGAGGATTAAGGGGAAGATATGAATATGATATGAATGAAAGAATAGATTTCTTCCACTGAACACATCCAGAAAACCTCACAATACATCTTGGTACGAAAATGCTGGCACATTAAAAAGTTTGATTTATTGACTAACGTGCTGAAAGCACAAAGAATAGAATATGTTCTGTTTGGGGTTGTGTATTTATTGTATCCAGATGTCCTTTAATGGACTACTTTGTACAAAGACATGCATAAATCAGAATGTGCATAAACAGTGGTAAAATAAACAAATACAATGGAGTAAAATGCTTTTTTGCAGTAGCCTTGTTGCCTGGGCAACACAGCCCCGGGATTTCGAGCAGGAGGATGCACATGCAGGGTGGTTAGGGCCGTTGTGGGTCAGAGGAGGTAAAAACAAAATGTCTGTAGCTCACTGCCCGTCTGCCGCTCATTGTGTTTGTGCCCATGCACGTGTGTGTGTGTGTGTGTGTGTGTGTGTGTGTGTGTGTGTGTGTGTCTACATTTATAAAAAGAAGAGAAGCAGTTTGTACAATTTGTAAGCAATAGAACATAATCCTGTTAATCTACAGATAGCAGAATTAAAACGCTTAGGCCTTTATCATCTGTAAAGAACGTTTTGATTTATTAAGAGATTAAATCATTATTAATTAAACCGATGGAAGTATGTAGCCGGCACATTGTTTCAAATGGCTTTTAGTGCAGCCGTAAATTAGTAAGTAATTATTTACAGACAAACACAAAGCCCTGTTTTAAATAAAGAACACCATGACCATTTTTTGCTAATTCTTTCTGTATGGATAATTAATTTTCAAAGATAAAAAATACTATAACTTTATGTAAAGCCCTAAACCCAAACTGTAAAATAAAACATGGATACATCTATCCATCCATTATCTTTCGCTTTATCCTATATTAGGGTCGCGGGGGGGTTCCCCATGCCCATCCAGGGGAGAAAGTTTCGGGCGCTGGGCAGATACACACAGGACAGGGCGCCAATCTATCTCTGGGCACACACTCACTCACACGAACACACTCTATATAGGGCAATTTGGAGATTTCAATTGACCTTGATCCATGTTTGTGGACTGTGGGAGGAAACCCTGTGGAGAACCCTGAGGAAACCCACGCAGACACGGGGAGAACATGGGAACATGGGAACAACCTGGAATCCCTAGTGCTGAGAGGCGAACGTGCTAACATGGATACATGTAAATTATAAAAATGAAAAGAAAATGAGGAAAGGTTGATTAGACTGGTCAGGAACATTAATAGTTTCCTTAGATGTACGATTGCCGAAAACAATGAGTTCATCAAAATTTATAATTTAAGAAATATTATCTTTTCCTCGCTCACGGCCCACTGACAAAAGGAGGACAATTAATAAAACAATTAAGTTTGCTTTTGTTCCCCAGACATTCTAAATGACCAAGTCGTGCTCTGTTTTTATTCTCATCCAGGCTTTTTGTTTTCTGAGGCGGTTCAGACAGCGTTACTGTCGACGACATGTGTTTTTGTTAGGTTTAATAAGGTTGACGCATTCTCAGTGGGGAATATTTTAAAATGACTTTGTTGATGTTGCTCTCTCTCTCACTAACACACAACAAACACACACACACACACGTATTGTAATGTATTGTAATAAAACTGATCTATTTTGCCTACTGTTCTTACACAGGAAGGAATATGTCCTCCACATTTAACACATGCATATAGTGAAACACACACACACACACACACACACACACACACACACACACTGAGTAAAGTGAGCACACGTTCCCAGAGCATTGGATAGTCTTGTATACGTTGCCTGGACTCCTTGTTGTTCAAGTGTGTGTGTGTATATATATATATATATATATATATATATATATATATATATATATATATATATATATATATATATATATATCCCCATCCATCCATTATCTTTCACTTTATCCTCTATTAGGGTCGCGGGGGGGTTCCCCATGCCCATCCAGGGGAGAACGTTTCGGGCGCTGGGCACACACTCACTCACACAGACACGCACGCATACACACTCTATAGGGGGCAATTTGGAGAACTCAATTGACTTGATCCATGTTTTTGGACTGTGGGAGGAAACCGGAGAACCCGGAGGAAACCCACGCGGACATGGGGAGAACATGGAAACGCCACTCAAATGGGGATTCGAACGGTTATCCCTAGTGCTGAGAGGCAAATGTGCTAACCATTAAGCCACCATGCCGCCCTCTATATATATATATATATATATATATATATATATATATATATATATATATATAAAAAATATGTATGCATTCATAAAGCATTATAAGTGTATTTCTAAAGTATTCATGACGCTTTATAATACTTGTCATAAGCCTTTGTTGATATCCATAGATGAACATAAACACACTCATAAAGTGTTATAAGAACATGCCATATGGCTTCATAACACAAAGTGACATAATGCATTATAAATCGTATATTTTAACTGTTCATTAACTTATTAAAGAGACCCGCAACGTAAAGCCTTATAACATTTGTGTTTACCAAACACTTTTCTGAAAATGACTTTATAAGCATCGAACTGATCAGCCGGTTGCAGATAAAAGGTAAACACCGGGCTTAATGAGGGTAAACCTAAGTACAAAAGTACTAAGCTACAGAAATTAAGCAGGAAGCCTGATCAAAGAGAAATACACAAGGGACAAGCCAGATTGTAAACAAAGCAAATGGAAGTCGATAGAACAGGAGGAACTGCTCGGTATGCAATGTTAGGTCGGAACAGTTTGTAATGAATGAGAGTGTATATACTCACAGGTGAGAGTAATCAGACGGTATAGATCAGTATTCTGGTCAGTGTTATCTTATACCATGGTCCTGATTGGTTGGCTGATGATGTGTTAGCAGATTTGGGCAGAGTGTGGAGTCTTGGGAATTGAAGTGCATAGACCTGGGGATGGGATGGGGAAGCAGATACACACTCACTCACACAGACACACATTTAGAGAGGGGCAATTTAGAGCAGCAATTTCAACCATGTTTTCGGACTGTGGGGATTTGAACCTGAAACCCAGTGCTGAGAGGTTAACCTGCTAACAACTACGGCATCGTGGCGCCTGCAAAGTATAATTAACTTTTTTTTTGATAATAAAATCGGGGGTTCCTCTGGGTTCTACGGGTTCTTCTTACAGTCCCAAAACATGTATTCAAGGTAAAGATAAATGGTTCATATTGCCCCATATAGTGTGTGATTGTGTATGTCTGTGTGCGTGTGTGTGCCTAACTATAGATTGACACCCTGTACTGAGTGTATCTGCCCTGCACCTGAAATGTTCTCCCCTGGATGGGCATGGGGAACCACCATAACTACCCCAGTAAAGGATTGAGCAGAAGATCATAAATTAATGAACTACAAACATATAATACATAAAGCTGGTGTAATATTAAATGGTTAAACAGTAATCGATTAAATTGTACTTAATGGTACAGATACGGCACGCCCCCTTTCTGCTCCACTTATTGTTCTAAAATTCCAGACTGTAGTCCATCTGTTGTGTTCTCCAGTACATACTGTGTACATCCCCTTTATTCTGTTCTAATGGTCAGGACCCCAATAGTAGCACCACAGAGCAGGGATTATTAGGTTGGTGCATTATTACTTTCCCAGCAGCGTCACTGAGCTGTTTAAATGAAACTCCAGCAGCACTGCTGCACTAAAACCTCCTCACTGCATCAATGTCACTGCAGAACTGACAATAAACAATCCACCACCCAAATGATACCTGTTTGTGATGCTCCTGACCAATAGAGAACAGAGAACCAACACGGGACTAACAAAAACAAAGAACACAGATGTACTACAGTCTGTATTTGTAAAACTACAAAGTCCATCTATGTGGTAAGTAGGAAATAGACAATGGAGCAAGAAGGGGGCGTGTCCAAAGTTTTGACTTGTACAGTATATCAGAAAGTACAATAGATCAGTGTTCTGGGTGCATTCGCATTAGCAAAGAGCTCACAGCTGCAATCGCTGGTGTTAATCTTTTTAGATAATCTTCAAACAATACAACAAATGCTGCAGCACACTTTCCAAGAGCAGCTGTCTTCTGGCTAATACAAACACACACACACACACACACACACACACACACACACACATATATATATATATATATATATATATATATATATATATATATATATATATATATATATATACCCATTAATACTTTCATTGTTCACCTCTCCACACTTGTGCATTAGTATTTTGTTCACTATGGCTCATTCAGAAGCCAGTGCATGCTGTGATGTTTCCTACTGACTCTGCCCTCCTGAGATGATCAAAATCAATATTCCTCCTATCTGACTATTATCTGTTTTCCATTGGAGCCAATTAACATCTTTTAAACCCATGCTGTTGGGTCTGGGCGATAATAAAATAGCTTGCTTTCAGCTCAGCGAGAAGTCAATAAAAGCCCATATTTCATGGTTCAGCTGGAGTCGACTGCGCTGGCTGCATGATCCGAAAATCAAGTCTGATCTGATTACGACTTATGCTTAGCCGTGTGAAGGTGTGCGCTGACAGCCGCTTTCTCTTCCAGGTGACGCAAGTGCCCATCGTATCGTGCGAACAGTATGGGACCTGTAGCGAGTGTCTGAGCTCCGGAGACCCACATTGCGGCTGGTGTGTGCTGCACAACATGTAAGTATCTGTTCTGCCGAATTGTTTATTGTGATCATCCATCCATCCATTATCTTCCGCTTTATCCTCTACTAGGGTTGCGGCGGGTGGGGGGGTGGGGGGTTCCCATGCCCATCCAAGGCATGTATCTGCCCAGTTTCGGGTGCTGGGCAGATGCTCCCAAGACCGGACGCCAATCTATCGCTGGGCACACACTCATACACACAGACAAACACACACACAGAGAAACACTCTGGAAGATAATGGATGGATGTTTATGAAACTAGCAAAATGTATGTTCTGATTTGTGTACTGCTCTCTGTGAACCACTCGCACCAGCACAACACACACTAACACAGTTGTAGGGTTGTGGTTAAGAAAATAGACTTGCTACCTGAAGGTTTCCGGTTTGATTCCCACTATAATGTACTATAATTCTCTATGAGAATAGAGATATAGAGATAATGTGCCTTTTTTTTCTGGAGCATCCGGGCCAACACATCCAGACTGCAAAGTAGTTTCTTTCCCTAGGCCATCAGACTCCTGGACAATCCGACCAAATATGAACATATCCGCTGCTAACATGTTGCACACATCTTTTGCACATCTTTTGCACACTTTCTTGCACATTTATAAATAACTGCTGCAGTTACAAACTCTTAAAACTTTCCAATCAGGGACATTTCCACATGTGGATCACACCACTTGGAGGTCACCTGCACTGTTACCTATCCACTTCATGTTGCTTTTAACAAACTCACTAAGTGTTTACTTCGTACCATTACTCAAATGTTTATTGTACTGTGTAACGTCCAGTATTTATTGTGATCCTTGTGTTTGCCCACGTGCACTTTAGGTTGGTTGTGTAGTAACTGTTATGTGTAGCACCTTGTTCCTGGAGAACGCTGTCTCGTTCCACATATACTGTACTGTACTTTATATTGTTGGAATGACAAATTATATATATATATATATATATATATATATATATATATATATATATATATATATATATATATAAATAAATAAATAAATATATATATATATATATATATATATATATATATATATATATATATATATATATATATATATATACATATAGGGGAATCAATTGGGGTTAAGTCTGTGTGTGTGTGTGTGTGTGTGTGTGTGTCAATACTTGACTGAAGGCAACTTACCCCAATTGATCCCCCTACATACATATATATAGGATAAGCGATACATATATATAGGGTAATCAATTGGGGTAAGGTATGTGTGTGTGTGTGTGTGTGTGTGTGTTACCCTGCACACGTCCCTTACTCACACACACACTAACACACCACCACCATATCAGTATCACTGCAGTAATGAGCATCATCCACCACCCTAATACCTGCACAGTTGGGGTCCTGAAAACATCCTCATCCGAAAACATACTAAAGCAGACTAACACAGTATGTAGAGAAACAGATGGACTACATTTTAGAACTACAAAGTCTACATGATCAGCAATTGAAAAAGCACACATTATGAACCGTTATGAATTCACCACTGTGAAGTGCACTTTCTCAACTCTTAAGTGAAATTCTGCAGTTGTTGATATTTTACAAAGCTCTAACCCATGTGTTGGTCAGATGTCCCAAACTTTTTCATATTTCCCTTAAGTTAACAGTTCAGGGTCAGCCACTGTCCCCTGGTGGTTAATGGATGTCACAACATTGACACACATTCACTGTTTTGTCCTCTTCCCTGTCTGTTGCATATTCTAATGTAGTGGTTCCCATACTGTGCTATTCTGACAGCATTTATATACTAAAAACTTTATATGTTTATCTATTTCATTTTATTTTGCTTAAAGAAGCGTTATTCATTCATTCATTCATTCATTCATTCATGATGTTCTGCCTCATACTGCATTGGGTTTGCGGAGTGAAGGTAATTCCTTGACATGGAAACTCCACCCAGATTGGGATTCGAACCTGAATCCCCAGCACTGAGAGGCAAAAGTGCCATCCACTAATCCATATCAATCAATCAATACATTCCAAACCTCTGATGTTGAACAAACACATAATGACATCACAAATCATATCATCTCATGTCATTATCTTCCTCTTAATTCACATCTAGGGGAGAACGTATAGGGTTCTTGGCAGACAGCAACAGTGTTCTGTATGGGGCAATTTAGAGCATTCATTTTCTCACTTAATCCTCTACAACGTCCATTCAGGGGAGAACATTTTGGGCACTGGGCAGATAGATTGGCAGGGTGTCAATATATCGCTGGGCACACACTCACACACACAGACACACAAACACACTCTATATGGGGCAAATTGGAGCATTCAATTGACCTTGATCCATGTTTTTGGATGGTAACCAAAAACCGGAGAACCCTTAGGAAACCCATGCAGAAACGGGGAGAACATGGAAACATAAGAACATACCCCAGATAGGGATTCGAACCTGGATCCCCATCCCTGAGAGGCAAAGGTGCTAACCCTAAGCCACCGTGCCACCGGAAGTGTTATTATTTATGACAACTCGCAACAGTGCGCCTGTAAATCGGCAATTCTCCTTCTGTGGATCAATTAAATAAAGTATTCTGATGGTTCTAAAGTATTCTGGTTCTGCAAACTAATAAAGCACCCACAAAACGCCGACTGTGGGCACCGGGCAAAGCAGCGAGCCTCCTGTATGAGGCTTACATAACCACGGCTTTAATGTGTTTGCAAAATCTCAATAGCGTGGTGATTTCACAAATGTCCTAATGTGCAAATTCGCAGGTAGAATTATGCAAATATGTCGGCAGAAGTATGTAAATGCGTCGGCGGAATGCAAGCAAATATGCAGGTCGAATTTTAAGAACGCACCAGTCCACAGTTTGTGTGTGTGTGAGTGTGAATATGTGCATGTGTGTGTGCGTGTGTGTGTGTGTGTGTGTGTGTGTGTGTGTGTGATAATCACAGGATCATGTCATTTTTTCCTGAAGCACACAACAGACAGCTTTGCTAATAAGACATTTAAAACTTGAGGTGCTAGCATTTTCCCGATAATGGCAGTACAGTGCACTTTAAGTAATTTGGGCGGCCCCGCGGCACGAACAGGACGAGTAACGGCCGGGGTACAAGGTAATTCACTGTATCTCATCAGCATGCCTGAACGGTGCAATTACCCTTTTGTTAAATTTAACATTGCTTTCATTTAAAACAGTCACGTGTTTTTCTATTTAATTATTTTTGGGACAGAGGGACACGTGTTTGGATCGCACATACATACACACACACACACACACACACACACACACACACACACACACACACTCGCATACACAAACACAAAGCTTACAGCTGTGTGTATTTTATATGTAACTTCATATAAGGTATATTATAGATTAATGTGCACTATAGGATAATTGCTAACTACACAATAACACCATCCACTATCACATCATACAGACACACACATGCATACACACATATACACAGATACACACACACATACATACACATAAAGGTTATAGCTGTATGTATTTTATGTATGAGTGTATATAACTTACATTATACTGGTTTATATGTGGTTTAATGTGCACTATAAGATAATTACTAACTACACAATAACATCATCTACTATCACATTAAACACACACACACACAAAGGTTATAGCTGTTTGTATTTTATATATAAGGTCTATTATAGAATTAATGTGTACTATAGAGTAATTACTAACTACACAATAACATCAGCTACTATCACATTACACACACACACATACACACATACACACACAAAGGTTATAGCTTTATTTCTACATGTATTTTATGTGTAAGTATATATAAGGTATATTATACTTTAATGTGCACTATAGGGCAATCACTAACTACACAATAACATTATCTACTATTATATCACACACACACACACACACACACACACACACACACACACACACACACACACACACACACACACACACACACACACACGTTATAGCTGTATGTATTTTAAATCTAAGATATATTATAGATTAATGTGCACTATAGGACTATAATTATACTATAATTGCTAACTACACAATAACATCATCCACTATCACATTATACAGATACACACACATACATACACACACACAACACACACACACCATGACTGCTGAAGTACCCTTGAGCAAGGCACCCAACCTCACTTGCCCTCCAGGCGCAATATACAGGACTGCCCTCCGTCCATTCAACAGTGTGTATATGTGTGTGTTCCACTGTATGGAAGGGTTAAGTGTGGCGGACTCGCTTTTATTCTAATATAACCCTCATTCGTCACCAGTCGTGCATTTAAGCTATTAAAAATCTTTTCAAATCAAACCTCCTGTAATTAAAGCCATCTTCTTAATAAGTCCAGGGCCGTCTTGGATATTTAGATGCAGTTTAGGAAACCTGAAAACAGTGGAGGTTATATGTTTATATCTATTTCTGGATCTTCCCCCTCTTACCTTCACTCTATCTTTTCAAAATACACTCCGGCTCGTTCACTTTGCTCTAGTAATGATTGCTGCCTGGCAATTCCACCTCACCGAGGAGCTAATTCTCACTCCGTGGCGTTCAGCACTGCAAAATGGTGGAACGATCTTCCCAACTTTGTCCGTAAGGCAGAATCACTAAGCAGCTTTAAAAAACTACTGCATTTTTTTAACAAACACATGTTCAGGTGGGGGAGTGTGTGTGAGTGGGTATATAGAGATGCATTTGGATGTGTAGGTGTGTGGTGTTTTTTTGTGGGTGCATTTAGATATTAGGATGTGTGTGTGTGTGTGTGTGTGTATAATGTATGTGTGTATTTGTGTATGTTTGTATGTATATACTGTAGGTATGTATGTGTATAGGTATGTATATAGGAATGTATGTATAGGTTGTTTCTTTTTTCCCTTTCTCTTCTTTTTCGTCTCTTTTTTCTCTCCTTTACTGCCTGTCACGCATTGGCGGAATAAATAAATCAATTAAATAAAAGCACAATTAACAGGAATAGGCTATAATAATCTGTAGAACTGTTCTTGTAAAAATGTAAAAGCAAACATGTTTGGTACATCAGTGCAGTCAGATTACCATTCAGATTGCGAAAGCTGCCAGACATGAAAGTAAAAAAAAAAAAAAAAAATACACCTGTGTTAGCGACAGCTCGTTCTTCCCCGGGAGATCGGCTACGCGGGAGGAAATGCGTACGCCGCTTGCGCCTAGTTGAGCGTTTCCTGGGAACGGCTACGTGGGGAAAATGCGTACACCGGTCTGTCGGACAAATCACTCCCACGGATACAACCTGCACGGGGATATTGCGCAGCGTTGTACCGTGGTTGAGCGCGGAAGGAGAGTTCGGAGACACCGGGATAAAAACAAAACAGGGTTTATTATTAAAAATGGTGTAGGGACACCAACAGAAAGGGCGGAACGAAACAAACGAACTAACATCGGGGTAATCCACAAACAAAGACGTGCATGGGGGAGAGGGAATACGGAAACTAAATACAAAAAACACCCGATCACGTGCACAAAATAAACCAATCACCCAACGGAGTCCATGAGTACATTAAATGAGGGACAGGTGCTCCAGGCACCTGTGACAACCTGTTGTAGGGAACAAAAAAAAAAAGTAGGGGGGTGGGAGGCGCAGCATGAAGTAATGATCAGATTTGATGATTTTACAGTGTAGCTGGTTTTCTTCATAACTACTGACTTGTGATGTTCTCATTTGTAAGTCGCTTTGGATAAAAGCATCTGCTAAATGACTGTAAATGTAAATGTTAATGTATAGGTTCCGTTCATAAGTTCCATATTCTATAGTTTGCTGTCCTTCATTTTCTTTTCTGGATGGCATCATTCCCTCAGCTCCAGATGTGTCCACATCGGGCACATTTTCCACAATCCACATTTCTTTGATGAAATTAGCTCTCCCCCATCTGTCTTCCCTGTTTCTCGCTTTCATTTTTTCCCCCTCTCCTGCCTACTCCCTGCTCATGTTTGCTTATTTCTCAGTCTCCCCCAGGAGCATCCCCTTCTAGATTTGACAGAAAAAGAAAAAGAGAGATCGACCGGGTGGGAAAGATGGCCCTCCATGCGTCTATTCCCTTTCCTTTGATGATGGGAATGGGTTTCTATTCTCCCTTTACTCTCTTTATATCTCCTCTGCAAATTCATTCCATATTCCCTTCTCCCTTCATATAGCTGTGCCATGCTGGCCCTTATAATTAGTTACATGGCAGCAAATTAGCACGATCCAGCTCGAGCAAAGTGAAGCAAGTGGATGGGACTGAGGTTTTTTCTCTGTGTTTCTACCCTTGCCTCGAAATGGTGCGATCCGCTGGCAGCCTTAGTAATTACGGGCAGCTGCTGCCTGGTGAGTGGAGGAAAAAAAAGAAAAGAAAAGAAAGCGGGAAGAAAGAGCGAGTCAAGGCGAAGGTGAGGGCCAGAGAAACGAGTCTGATTTCAGAACGGCGGGGCCACACGAAAGCGCCGGCGTTCAGAACACCCTTTTTGTCTTGAGCACACTTGAGACTCATGGGTGTGTATAAGAGTGTTCTTTAACCACACCGCACATTATGCACACACTTCTTCCAAAAGCTTCAACTCTAAAGAATTCCTCTCCCGTCTATCTCATTCAGACCATTCACAGAGCGCGAAAACCGAAAGAGAGAACCGTACAGGGGGAAGAAAGTTTGTTGGGAGATTTCTCCATTCTCTCGATTCATGTCTTAGATGACTAATCCCTGCAATCTGATTGATTGGCATAGCTCCAGCAAGGTCCGAGTTCAGGAGTGTTGCTTTTGATGGCTACAGATCCGTATTGGTTACTCTAGGAGCTTGGTATCTGGGCGGGGGGGTCCCCCATGCCCATCTAGTGGAGAACGTTTCGGGTGCTGGGCAGATACATCCAAGCAATCTATCACTGGGCACACTCTCACTCACACAAACAAGCCCGATATAGGGCAATTTACAGCAGTTAATTTACCTTAAATCCATGTTTTTGGACTGTGTGAGGAAACCCGGAGGACCCGGAGGAAATTGATCCATTGTCTAGCTCAGTGGTTTGGTCCATTGATAGCTCAGTGGTTTGGGTGTTGGCCTGTCAATCTGAAGGTTGGTGTTCAAATCCCAGGTCCACTGAAGTTACCAATGTGGGTCCTTGAGCAAGACCCTTAACCCTCATTGCTCCAGGGATGTTGTGATTAACCCTGTGCTCACCTTGTAAGTCGCTTTGGATAAAAGTGTCTGCTAAATGACCAAATTGTCTATTTCTTCCACTTACCATAAGGATGGACTTTGTAGTTTTATAATTACAGACTGTAGTACATCTGTGTTCTTTGTTGTTGTTAGTCCCCTGTTGGTTCTCTGTTCTCTATTGGTCAGGACCATCACAGAACAGGTATCATTTGGGTGGTGGATTGTTTATTGTCAGTTCTGCAGTGACACAGATGTGGTGTGAGGGGGTTTTAGTGCAGCACTGCTGCTGTAGTTTCAATTAAACACCTCAGTGACACTGCTGGGATAGGAATTACGCACCAACCCAATAACACTTGCTCTGTGGTGCTACTATTGGCTTCCTGAACATTAGAACAGAGAAAACAGTATGTACTGTAGTTCACAAACAGTTGAACTACAGTCAATAAAACTACAAAGTCCATCTTTACAGTAAGTGGAACTTAAAACATGGACATTAAGCGGAGATAAAGGAGGCGTGTCCAAACATTTGACTAGTGGTCTTTTGTTATATATTCTCTTGAATTATTATTGTTATAATTATTATTCAAGCAGACCCAAAGACAAAACATTCAGACCAGCATTTTGTAAACTACAGCGTGAGTCTGGACTGCGGGAGAAAAAAACAGAACTCCCACGCTGACAGAATGAGAACAAATTCCAGATAGAAAGCACATTGTTTACTCTGTCCAGGAATCAAAACCTTGCTTTACACGCTGGGTTTGAAATTTTTAAAAGGAATTCATTTGTTGTAATGTGTTATAAAAGTCAGGCTCTACTGGCTTAATAAATCAAACGTTATATGTCAGTAATATGCTTAATAATCAAAATGGTGACAAGTTACTAAACATGCCTAAATATTGTAAATATTATATAATATTCATTCATTCATTATCTCCCGCTTTATCCTCTATTAGGGTCGCGGTGGGGTTCCCCATGCCCATCCAGGGGAGAAAGTTTCGGGCGCTGGGCAGATAGACCCAGGACAGGGCGCCAATCCATCGCTGGGCACACACTCACTCACACAGACACACTCTATATGGGGCAATTTTGAGAATTCAATTGACTTGATCCATGTTTTTGGACTGTGGGAGGAAACCGGGGAACCCGGAGGAAATCCACGCAGACACGGGGAGAACATGGAAACTCCACCCAGATGGGGATTCGAACCGGGAATCCCTAGCGCTGAGAGGCGAACGTGCTAACCACTAAACCACCGTGCCGCTATTATATAATATTATTTAATAATAATAATACTGAATAATACTGAATATTTTTGTGAAGATGGACACATGGCGAGAAAGCTTGGGTCATGCAGTAGAGGCATAACATAGTGTTCTCATGTTCTTAAAAGTTCATCCATTATCTTCTGCTTTATCCTCTACTAGGGTCGCTGGGGGTTCCCCATGTCCAACCAGGGGAGAATGTTTGGGGCACTGGGCAGATACACCCAGGACAGGGTGCCAATCCATCGCTAGACACACTCACTTACACAGACACACACTACATGGGGCATTTTAGAGCAATTTAGTTTGAATTAATGTTTTTGGACTGTGGGAGGAAACCGGAGAACCCGGTGGAAACCCACACACACATGAGGAGAACATGGAAACTCACCGTGCCGCCTGTTCTTATGATTCATAATTACACGGTGGCTTAGAGGTAAGCATGTTCTCCTCTCAGCGCTAAGGATTCCCGGTTCGAATCCCAATCTGGGTGGAGTTTCCATGTTCTCCCCGTGTCTGCGTGGTTTTCCTCCGGGTTCTCCAGTTTCCTCCCACAGTCCAAAAACATGGATCAGGGTAAATTGAATTCTCCAATTTGCCCCATATAGAGTGTGTTTGTGTGTCTGTGTGTTAGTGTGTGCCTAGTGATAGATTGGCACCCTGTCCTGGGTGTATCTGCCCAGCGCCCGAAACGTGGATGGGCATGGGGAACCCCCCCACGACCCTAATATAGGATAAAGAGGAAGATAATGGATGGATACCCAGCGATAGATTGGCGCCCTGTCCTGGGTGTATCTGCCCAGCGCCCGAAACGTTCTCCCCTGGATGGGCATGGGGAACCCCCCCCCACGACCCTAATATAGGATAAAGCGGAAGATAATTAATGAATGAATGAATGAATGAATAATGGATGGATATCTGGGTAACGTAAGCTTTGTATGGTGCAGATGTCACTTCAGATCTTGCTTTACATCCAGAGAATAATAAAAACATCTTTTTATTTCATATTTTGAAAGATTTCACATAAAATAATAATAATAGAGAATGGCATAGTGGTGTAGTGTGCACTCCGATCTAATTGCCCCTATATGGCGTGTGTCTATGTGAGTAAGTGTGTGCGCAGTGATACATTGGCGCCTGTCCTCAGCACCTGAAAAGTTCTCCCCTGGATGTACATGAAGAACCCCCCCCCCCCATCACAGTAGAGAATTATGCAAGATTTAATGAGATGAGAATAATTATAGATCTAGATGTAACAAATATTAACCACAGAAACGTGGACTGTAAAGAGCCAACGCACATTGTGTTCAAATAAATTTGCACAACGTACATGAAATGTATTCTCAGTTCCGATTCATCATCAAACAATTGATTAGTAATTAAAAGGCTGTGATGTAATTAAACACTGTCTGGTTTGAGGTTTGAATTGCCTTCGTCTTGTTTGCATGGATGTTGCATTCAGAGATCATCACAGAGGGAGTCAGCCTTTGATCTATGCTATGGGCAGACACACACACACACACACACACAAACATGCATGCATATTCACACACACACTTCCCTACTTTTGAGCCCTTACACACACTCTCTCTCTTTCTCTCAGACACACACACACACACACACACACACACATACACACACACGCATACAGACACACACATCCACATAGACACACATATATCAGCTTTGCACACTTAAACTCTCTCTGTCTCTCTCTCTAACACACACACACACACACACACAAACAAACACACAAACGAACGCACACCAAATCACACACAAACATGCTCGCATACACACACACACATATTGCTATCACATTTGCACACTTACACACGACACAAATTCAAACACACACACACACACACACACACAAACGTACACCAAATCACACACAAACATGCTCGCATACACACACACACATACCTAACACATTTACACACTTGCACACGACACAAATTCAAACACACAAACGCACACCAAATCACACACAAACATGCTCGCATACACACACACACACATTGCTATCACATTTGCACACTTACACACTTACTCAAATTCAAACACACACACACACACACACACACACACAAATGCACACCAAATCACACACAAACATGCTTGCATATACACACACACATATTGCTATCACATTGGCACACTTACACACTTACTCAAATTCAAACACACACACACACACACAAACGCACACCAAATCACACACAAACATGCTCGCAAATACACACACACATACCTATCACATTTGCACACTTACACAAATTCAAACACACACACACACATACACATATACACACACACGTTTCAGCTTTGTATACGTATGATTTCTCTTTATCCCTCTCTCTCTCACGCACACACACACACACACACACACACAACAACACACACACACACACACACACACACACACACACAAACAACCTTCACTTTTCTGTGATTACATTCTCCATCTCGCTCTCTCTTTCACTCACACATTCACACACATACACTAATACACACACACACACACACATACACACGCACACACACACACCTCCCATGACTTTTTCTGTCTCTCTTACTCTTTCTGTCACACACACACACACACACACACACACACACACACACACATCTGCGTCCACACAATCGCTTTACTCTTTTTAAGAAGCCCTTTTTCTCGTTCTTTCATCTTCTGCTTCTGTTTTCTTGTGCAGCTTTGCAGTTCCCACCCTTCCACGAATTCCAGCGTTTTCTTCTCTGTTATCTCTTTCACTACCTTGCTGCCATTTTTTCCCCCTCTCTTTTCTCAAAGGAATTAAATTCTTCTCCATAAATGAAACATGATATCTTATACCCACAAACCACTGATTCATGATGGAGCTCTATTGATCCCGCCGTGCAGTGAGGATAGGCAGAGCTGACACTTAGAGCGTGTTCCACTTGGGCCTTACTACCTGCAGGTTTGTGTTATGAACCGCAGAGCTGTGGGGGGAAAAAAATCTCCAAATCAAGAGCGTGTTATGTCTGTTTTGACAGCAAAACCCACCCAGATTTTCCCATCATATTAAAACGACCAGTATTTACATAGCAACCAAGCAACCATTAATCTTCAACCCGCCAGCAATGATTGTAATCAGCAGTGCACTGATGCACCAGTGTCCGTAACAACATCGCTCTAATTACAGCAACACTAATAAGCATCAGACTGAGGTCATTATGTTGTTTGGCCTGTGTTCCCCGTATCGACTGCTAATCATAATTTAGGATGGAGCACAACCACGAGAATGCATCTATCAGTTCGCCAAATGGCTTCCCAATTGCCTATCGATCAGCAGTGTGGATGAGTCTGTGCGATGGGTGGAAGAAGGCCATGTAGAGAGCTCGGACACTGCGACAGGACCGAGAGGTGGGACTATTTATAGCATCAGAGTAACAGACATTCGTGAGGATCTAAGATGAGAGGTTGATGAGTGAGCTCCGGGCGCTCGGTGCAGACTGGACTGCGGAAACTGAAGGTAGCGGTATTCAAATTCTGTAATAGTGACGCCGGGGTTGCACCTTTTACTTGATTTTATGTTAAGACGTGAGACTTTATGGTACTTCACCAAAATATTTGATGGACGGCACGCTGGTTAAGTGGTTAGCATATTCGTATTTCAGCTCTAGGGATTCCCGGTGGAATGATGGACAGTGTATTAATAGCTCATCCATTGCTTGTGACTATAATCTTATAAATAAGGGCAAAGGTCCTGCTTATTTACTCTTTGGGACTCTCGTGGAAGTTTATATACACTTAACAACCACCAAGAAGCATCTCAAGATGTCTCTACGTGGTTCGAGCAACAACAACGGTGATTGCTGGGAGAGTGGTTGGTGTTACTGTGCACAGGGAGACTTATATTCAGGTCATGTGGAAGTTTTTTGTTAGTTTTTGTTAGTTTTTCTGTTCTTAGTTCTTAGTTTTCTGTTCTTAGTGGTTGGCACGTTCTCCTCTCACCACTAGGGATTCCCGGTTCTCCATGTTCTCCCCGTGTTCATGTGGGTTTCCTCCGGGTTCTCCGGTTTCCTCCCACAGTCCAAAAACATGGATCAAGGTCAATTAAATTCTCCAAATTGCCCCATATAGAGTGTGTTTGTATGTGTGAGTGAGTGTCCCCAGCGTTAGATTGGCGCCCTGTCCTGGGTGAATCTGCCCAGCTCCTGAAACGTTCTCCCCTGGATGAGCATGGGAAACCCCCCCCCCCCCACGACCCTAGTAGATGATAAAGTGGAAGATAATTAATGGATGGATGGATGGATGGGTTATATGACTTTTAAAAGTCTTTGGGATGCGACTGAGAAAAGCGATCATCATCTGCAATTGCAAAAAGTTCAGTTTTTTTAACACCAGCTTCCATTTCTGGGGTTCAAATAATTAGAAGCCTATTTTTTTGCTTGATTAATGAGTTTAATTAACATTTTCAACGAGCAACGCATAAAACATTCTTTATGGTTCTGTGGTTGTCAGAACGTTTGTCTTTCCTGTCTTTTTGCTTTTACAGTATTGCTTTGTTTTTAGATACAGATTCATTCATTCATCTTCTGCTTCATCCTCTAATAGGGTCGGGGGGGGGGGGTGGATTCCATACCAGATCGTTTCGGGCACTGGGCAGATATACACAGGATAGGGCGCCAGTCTATCACTGGTGCACACTCACTCATATGCTATATGGGGCAATTTAGATCATTTCATTTACCTTGAATCCATGTTTTTGGAAAAAAAGCCCATGCAGACATGGGGAGAACATTGATAAAGATTGGGATTGGAACCTTGATCCCTGGCACTGCATGTGCTAACCACTAAGCCACCGTGCTGCCCCGATACAGAATCAATACATTACAAAGCTTTGATGTTGAACAAACACATAATGACATCACAACTCTTATGTCATTATATTCCTTTTAATGCCCATTCAGGGGAGAACGTATGGGGTGTTGGACAGATGTCCCAGGACAGTGTGCCAATCCATCGCTGGACCCACACTCTCTCACATAAACACACTAAATATAGGGCAATTTAGAAAATTTCATTTACCTTTAATCCATGTTTTTGGGCTGTGGGAGGAAACCGGAAGACCTGGAAAAAAAAACCATGCAGAAATAGGGATAACATGGAACATACACCTAGATCGGGATTAGAACCTGGATCTGCAGTGCTGAGAGGGGAATGTGCTAACCACTAAGCCACCATACCGCCCTGACATCAGAACTCATCACCCCATTATCCCCTATTTCTTGTACCAGGGACTTGAGTCGGGGGGGGGGGGGGGGGGGGGGTATGTCTCATACCCATACCCATCCACACACTCACTCACACACACTCTATATAGGAGCAATAAGGGCAAGTATAAGGGCAAGTTGAAGCAGCCAGTTCACCTTGAATCCATGTTTTTGGACTCATTCATTCATTCATCCATTATCTTCCGCTTTGTCCTATATTTGGGTCGTGTCAGGGTTCCCCATGCCCATCCAGGGGAGAACATTTTGGGCGATGGGCAGATACACCCAGGACAGGGCGCCAATTTATCGCTGGGCACACACTCACTCATACAGACACGCACGCATACACACTCTATTTGGGGCAATTTGGAGAACTCAATTGACTTGATCCATGTTTTTGGACTGTGGGAGGAAACCGGAGAACCTGGAGGAAACCCACACAGACACGGGGAGAACATGGAAACTCCACCCAGATGGGGATTCGAACCGGGAATCCCTAGTGCTGAGAGGAGAACGTGCTAACCACTAAGCCACCATGTTTTTGGACTGTGGGAACAAATCGGAGAACCTACACAGACACGGGAAGGACACGGAAACTCCACCCAGATTGGGATTGGAACCTGGTTCCCCATTACAATGAGGCTGACGTGCTAACCACTTCGCCACCATGCTGCGCTGACATTGAAATTCTGTATTGTAATCAGTCCCAATGCATAACAATATAACTTTCTTGAAGAACATGGAAATAAAGTGCTGTTTAAGATTGATTACTAATTATTATCATAGTTATTTTTAGTGAGCATCAACTGCTCACTGTTCTGTTGTGACGGACAGGCGGAGGAACCATGTGGAACCATACTGCGATTTGAGCTCATTTATTTTCAGTGTGGTTAGCTCGGGCTGACGCCCGCCTCTCATGTAATCATCTTTAATTCCTCCAATCTGACAACCGCAAGTAGAGATGTCCAAAATAGAGCAGGAAGAAATGTAAAGTTAATAATGCTTCACTGCATTTCATTCTGCACACATTTCATATTTGTACACAGCTTTCCTTTCATTTTATACAGTTGTTTGGGTCGAGCCACATCTTCTACAGTGACCTTGATACACACCGTGTTACTCTGATAATGCAGCACCCTGGAAAAAATAATTAATTATTCATTCATTCATTATATCCCACTTTATCCTCTATTAGGGTCGCGGTGGGGTTCCCCATGCCCATCCAGGGGAGAACATTTCGGGCACTGGGCAGATAGACCCAGGACAGGGTGCCAATCCATCGCTGGGCACACACTCACTCACACAGACACACTCTATATGGGGCAATTTTGAGAATTCAATTGACTTGATCCATGTTTTTGGACTGTGGGAGGAAACCGGAGAACCCGGAGGAAACCCATGCAGACACGGGGAGAACATGGAAACCCAGATGGGGATTCGAACCAGGAATCCCTAGTGCTGAGAGGTGAACGTGAAGTGAACCACTAAGCCACCGTGCCGCCCAATAATTAATTAATAATTATTAATTTACTTTAACGTGGCACGGTGGCTTAGTGGTTAACACGTTTGCCTCACGGATCAAGATTTAAATCCCAATCTGGGTGGAGTTTCCATGTTCTCCCCGTGTCCATATGGGTTTCCTCCGGGTTCTCCAGTTTCCTCCCACAGTCCAAAAACATGGATTCAAGATGAAATGCTCTAAATTGCCCCATGCAGAAAACCCAAACGGACATGAGGAGAACATTGAAACTTCAGATCAGAAACTGGATCTTCAGTGCTGAGAGGCGAACATGCTAATAATTACACCAACATGCTGCCCGTTCTTCATCCATCCATTCATTATCTTCCTCTTTATCCTGGACTAGGGTTGGGGGTTGGGGGGGGGTTCCCCATTCCCTTAAGAGGGAGAACGTTTCAGGCGCTGGGCAGATACACCCAGGACAGGGTGCCAATCTATCGCTGGGCACACACACACTCACACAGACACACAAACACATTCTATATGGGGCAATTTGGAGAATTTGGACTGTGGGAGGAAACCTTAGAACCCAGAGGAAACCCACACAGACACGGGGAGAACATGGAAACCCTAGCGCTGAGAGGCGAACATGCTAACCACTAAGCCACCGTGCTGCCCGTTGCCTGTTCTTATTATTTATAATTAAAATCTTTTACTTTTTTCATGTCTGGGTAACACAAGTTACCGATCAGGCTTTACATTCAGAGAATAATAATTTTTATTATTAAATATATATAAATATAAATGATAATATTTAATATTAAATAATATAATAATATATTTTTAAGATATTATATAAAAGAATAATAATAGAGGATGGCACGGTAGTGTAGTGTGTACCCCGATCTAATTGCCCCTATATGGTGCATGTGTCTGTGTAAGTGTGTGCCCAGTGATTGATTGGCACCCTGTCCCTGGTGTATCTGCCCAGCACCCAAAACGTTCTCCCTTGGATGGGCATAAAGAACCTTTGCACGACCCTTAGTATGAGATTAAGCAGAAGATAATGAATGGAGGGGGTGACATGATGGCTTAGTGGTTAGCATGTACATCTCTCAGATCTGGGGGTCCAGGTTTGAATCCCGGTCTGGGTGGTTTCCGTGTTCTTTGCGTGTGCGCGTAAATTTCTCCAGTTTCCTCCCAGAGTCCAAAAAGGTGGATCATGGTTAATTGAATGCTCTAAATTGCCCCATATAGAGTGTTTTTGTGCGTGTGTGTGTGTGTGTGCCCAGTGATAGATTGTCCTGGGTGTGTCTGCCCAGCGCCCGAAACGTTCTCCCCTGGATGGAAATGGGGAACCCCCCCCGTGACCCTAGTAGAGGATAAAGCGGAAGATAATGGATGGATGGATGTACTTTACAGACCACAGATTTTGTTTTTATTTAGATTTTTTGGTTCTAGTAATAGATGGTCAGTATAGGTGTCTTTTTTTGTCTTCTTCACATTCACTAGAGTTTCTAGAATTCAACCATGTGCCTCTCGCTCCTTAGTTATATAGAAAATGGCCCCAAGTCCCACATCGGGGGACAAGAGGAGAAAGGAAAAGGAAATCTTTTTGTTATCTGTCTCATCCTGTCATGGCTGAGGGTGTAAAGGGAGCTGTGTGTGAAAGGACACAGTAATTGCATGTCTGAAACACAGGGCTAAAAGCAGCCAGCAGAGAAGTGCAGAGTGGAATAGAGGTTAGTCCACCACCTGCATCAGTGCTCTAATTCAGCTAAAGATACACGGACATACACACAGAGACCTTTTTTTTTCTCTCTTGCATTGTGTTGGGGGATATACATAACAACCACTAACCTCAGCCTGACTCCACAATTTACTATTAGTCCCCATAAAGAAGACTGGATCCCACAATGTGAATGCACACACATACACAACACAAATGCACATACACACACCCACTGTAAATGATGGATGGTGCATATATTATTTTAATGATGCTACCCCAGTGAGAATTCCATACGGCTTAAGATCGCCAGGGTGCCGTGATATGACGAGGAGGACGGACAGACAGCTTCCGAAACAGTCAGGTGGGGTGGGCACACAGTTCAATTAGTGAGGCGAAGACAAAGTGGGTTTTCCCTCACTTACTCACACACACACACACACGCACACACACACATGCAATGACTGTGGAAGGAAACTGGAGAACCCGGAGGAAACGCATGCAGACATGAGGAGAACAAGGGAACTCCACTCAGATTGGGATTTGAACCTGGATCCCCAGCGCTGAGAGGAGAACAATTTAGAGCATCGAGTTTATCTTGAATTCATGTTTTTGTGGGAGGAAACCGGAGAACCCGGAGGAAACCCACCTGGACATGGGGAGAACATGGACACGTCACCCAGATTGGGATTCAAACCTGGAATCCCTAGTGCTGAGAGGAGAACATGCTAATCACTAAGCCACCGGTTTCTTATGTTCGTTACTTATTTAATGTTAATAGCATTTTGTTAAAGAATAAAAACAACGCCAATCTATTAACACAAAATATTCTTTATCACAACAAAATAATCCTTTTATTTGGTGAAACTTACTTACTCTCTCTGTCTCTCTCACACACACACACACACACACACACACACAAACACACACACACTTATACATCCATCCATCCATTATCTTCCACTTTATACTCTACAAGGGTCGTGGGGCATTTCCCCATGCCCATCCAGGGGAGAATGTTTTGGGCGCTGGCCAGATACACCCAGGACAGTGCGCCAATCTAACGCTGAGTACATACTCACTCACACACACAAACACAGAATTCAATTGACTTTGATCCATGGTTTTGGACTGTGGGAGGAAACCGGAGAACCAGGAGGAAACCCATGCGGACACGGACATGAACATGGAAACTCCACCCAGATTGGGTCTTTAACCACTAAGCCACCCACACATATACAATGACTGTCTATTAGCGTCATAGCAACCGCAGCATCCCCATACCCTCTCCACCCCCGAAAAAAAACTCGATGCTTTGCTTTGGCAGCTTATTTACAGTACACACACACACACACACACACACACTCTCTCACACAGATGGTAAAGAATTTACAGCCGTCCGGAAAATCTGAAAGCGCATTAAGTGTCATTTTACCTCAAGCATTAGGAATGTAAGAGCGGTGGCAGCGAATAGCAAAGCAACATGCTGGCATGAAACTCTGTGAAAGTGAAGGAAAGTGAGACGGGAGCGAACGTTGGCGAGAGGAAAGAGGCAATAAGGTGAAACAAAGGAAGCCCTTATGAAGTGTGAGATTTCTCCATGTAAATATAAGCTTAACGTACTGTACCACTGCACTCAGATATCATTAATAACAGCTTGTATAGGAGCCATTAGGCTACACGGCTTTCAAAAAGTGGCACTTCTGATGTTCTGGCACACGCTGCTTCTGTTCTGCCTTACTGCAGCCGCTTGAATTACCTTAATGTGTTGTTCTGCTGCAGAAAGCTTGAAATTGAACCGTACGTTGTCAGGAGCACTGGATGGATTTAAACAAAAGGGGCCGGCGCCTGGTTTGCCTTCTCTCGGTCTTGCCTACAATTTTACAGAGATTTGAGGTAGAACCAGGTTCAGATTGTGCTTTGTGATAAGCAGCAGACCCTTAGTCCTCACTGAATAGTTTGCAGTGGGTTTTGGCAGTGAATTTAAAGCTGAGTGATAATAAAATGGCGGCACGTGGCTTAGTGGTTTGCACGCTCACCTCTCAGTGCTGGGGATTCAGGTTCGAATCCCAATCTGGGTGGCATTTCCATGTTCTCTGGTTTCCTCCCAAAGTCTGAAAACATGGATCCAAGGTAAATTAAATGCTCTAAATTGCCAGATATTGTGAGTGTGCGCCCAACAATAGATTGGCACCCTGTGTCCAAAACGTTCTCCCCTGGATGGGCACGGGGAACCCTCCTAGAACCAGGGTCCAGGTTCGAATCCCAATCTGGGTGGAGTTTCCATGTTTTCCTTGTGTCCGCGTGGGTTTCCTTTAGGTTCTCCGGTTTCCTCCCACAGTCTGAGAACATGGATTCAAGATAAATTGTATGTTCAAAAGTGCCCCATATAGAATTGCCCTCCCCCATGACCCTAGTAGAGTATTATGCAAAAGAAAATGAATGTATGAGTAATAAGAAAACCTGCTGGGTGACCAAGAGTTAGAACCTGCATTCAGGACCAAGGGCAGCAGCAGCGTTTCAGCACCTCGAACAGCGATAGCTTAAGTTCAAGTTCACGCTATTTATTTATATAGCACTAACCTATTACATCACAGTTTCTACTTCTGATTTCTGTGGCTTTCAGTGGAATTATGTTAGAATTGATGAATATGTGATCAGAAACAAGAAAGTAAAGTGAAAAAATTAAATTTTTATTTATATTGCAACATTTTTTTTTTTTTTTTTTTTTATTATTAGATTAGATGTTATGAATTCAAAGATTTTTAAAGAATTTTTTAAAAGTATTTATCAAAAGTATTTGTTGCAAACTTGTTCAGTGGTCATGAAATTTACTAAGCATAGAGTTATAAAGGATTTAGTTTAGATATTTGTAATGCTCTGTAAAAATACTTTTGCCATGTTGTCAGGAGACTAGAATTTAGAATTTAGAATTTTCATTCACCTATTAACTTCCGCTTAAGATGGGGGGTGGGGGTGGGGGGTATAGCCCATGCACATCTAGGGGAGAACGTTTTAGGTGCTGCTAGATAGCACACAAACACTATATGGGGCAATAGTGGTCGGCCAATTCAACTTGAATCCATGTTTTTGGACTGTGGACCCACATTTCATGGAAACTCCACCCAGATCGGGATTTGAAACTGGATCCTAAGCGCTGAGAGGCAAACGTGCTAACCACTAAGCCACTATGCCATCCCGCTTAGAATATATATTCATCCATCCATATATTTGTTGTAGAACATAAAAAAATGGAGTTTGATGTCTGAAAATCTTATTTTTGAATAACTGTATTCATGCTATTTCTTTTATTTATTGACTTTATGAAGCATACAGACAGAGGACGTGCTGGCTCATTACAAATTACCACACTTTCCTGCTTCAGGGTGATCATGTGATCGTTTCTAATTTTATTGTGTGTAATACTAGCTTAAGCCGTCTGATCTGTTAAGAGTCCTGGGACCATCCTGATTTCCAATCATAAATATTTAAACATCCTACATTTTTCCTGCTCAACATCAAATGCGAGCACTGAAATCATCTTATTTAAATGTTCGAAAAGCATTAAAAGCAGCACACAACAGTGGCACCACAATATTCAGCCCAAAGACGAGAGTCAAGAATGAAAATCTTTCTTCTGCTTTTCCAAGTCGAACTCCAGCCGGCTTTCGCCAGATCAGCTTTAATCTGAATTTTGGTTTGAGTACAAACCTTTCACTGAACCGTGGGTTTAAATCAGTGGAGACCACCATGCTTCAGCCTCTATCTGCCTGGGATAATCTATGCTATATAAGATATGTGGAGAATATGCCAAACTTCGAGATTAAAACATTCAAGTGGTTTAGTGGTTAGCATGTTCGCCTGTCAGAGCTGGGGATTCAGGTTCGAATCCTAGCCTGGGTGTTGTTTCCATGTTCTCCCCGTGTCTCTTTGGCTTCTCTCTGGGTTCTTCAGTTTCCTCAGTCCAAAAACATTGATTACCCCATATAGTGTGTGTATAGTTTGTGAGTGTGTATCCAACAATAGATTGGCGCATTAGCCTGGGTGTATCTGCCTAGTACTCAAAACGTTCTCCCCAGGAAGGGCATGTGAACCACTCCCCCTTCCCCCACAACCCTAGTAGAGGATTAAGTGGAAAATAATGAATATGTGAATAAAAAAAAGCTTTTTAGTCTTTGTAGCAAAGCTGAAACACTTTAGTCAGCCTTATGTATAGTTTTCTGTGTAGCTATAGTTAACATATACTAGTTAAAGTTAACCTTCACCATTTTAACCAGTAGTTTATTTTCTTAGTACTTTTCTTCTTTTTATGTCTTAACACATATTTAATATTCTGGAAGCAACACATTTCTGCAAATATTCATTCATTCATCAATCTTCCTATTAATCCTAGGGTAGTGGAGGGGGGGTTCCCCATGCCCATCCAAGGAAGAACGTTTCAGGTGCTGGGCAGAGACACCCATACATAAACACACACTATATAGGGGCAATTAAGATAAGGAACATTTCAATTTACCTTCCCTGTTTTTGGACTGTGGGAGGAAACCCACATGGGGAGAACATGGAAACTACATCTAGACTGGGATTCGAACCTGGATCCCCAGCGCTGAGAGGTGGACATGCAAACCACTAAGCCACCGTGCCGCCCGAGTAAAATATTAAAAAGCTATGTGGTTTTAATAATAATATTAGAAGTATTAGAAGTTTGAGGGCAGCTCGGTGATTATCATGTTCTCCTCTCAGGGCTAGGGATTCCCGGTTTGAATCCCAATCTGGATGGAGTTTCCATGTTCTCCCCGTGTCCACGTGGGTTTCCTCCCACAGTCCAAAAACATGGATGAAGGTTAATTGAATTCTCCAAATTGCCCCATACAGAGTGTGTTTGTGTGTAGACTGGCGTCCTGTCCTGGGTGTATCTACCCAGCGCCCGAAACCTTCTCCCCTGGATGGGCATTGGGAACCCCCCCACGACCCTAGTAGAGGATAAAATGCTCTGCTAGCTAATGGATGGATTAGTAGTTTGAGTAGTTTAAGTTGTAAGCCAATACTGTTTCATTTGTTCGACTGATGTTGTTATTTCCTGCGCAGGTGTTCTCAGAAGGACCGGTGTGAACGAGCCAGTGAACCCTTCCGTTTCGCAGCCACCCTAAACCAGTGCATCAAGGCCACCGTGTATCCCGACAGCATCGCCGTCTCCGAACCCAGTGTACCGGTGAGATTCGTGCACCCACGTTCATTTCCAAACACAGATGTAATTTTAGGAGCTTCGAAAATAACCAGGCGATACATGCTGGAAATCCACCGAAGGCGTATGTTTCTGCCCCGACAACGGGCTTCGGATAATCAACATTTCAATCCACTAAGAACAGATGCGGAGTCTGACCCGCTCTGGAGCGACTGTATTGGAATCTTTTCCATATGGAGACGTGGCGCTGCGCTGCTCACTCACACATTGCCTGTTTTGGTCGAGTGCTAATGTGCGGTGTGGGTGGACGGGAGCCGGGAGAGTGTGCATGTTGAGGAAAGGTGAGCGTGTGGGTGAGATGCTAAGAAGTGCACATGTGTAGGCTGATGTGGGGGTTTTGTTTGAGAAGAGGCCAACGTGTCTCTCGTCAAAGAGAGAAAGTCATCAACCCGACTTCTTTTCTGCTACCGTTTTAAAGCTTTATTTTTATTATTATTTTTTTTTAAAGTAAGCCTGCCGTCTCTGCTGTTCTTTCGCCGTCACTCTCAGGCACAAACAAGCGAGGCGGTTAGCAATTTTCGCGGTTTGTTCAGCCCGCGAGGCATCGAGCCCCGGAATCGCGAGTGAAGAAAAGATGTTTTTGAAGTGCAGAATGCTTAAATAGTGCATGCTAACGATATGTTTGCCTGTAAATGAGCTGTTTTGCTCCGCAGCCATCCACAACACGACAGCAGGGTCACTGCGCCCCGATGGCGGGAAACCAGATCACCATGACAACCGAACCCATCCGCATCAGGGCAAGGGCTGCATGGAGAGCGGCGACAACAATCAAATTACCTTTATTAAAAATGCTGCTAGCAATTAATCAGGACTGTGAATGCATCCTCACAAAAGAAACACCTACAACGGGCGGCTTTTTAGACCTAATGCATAAGAGAAAGAACTAAATGTGCACAACATGGCGGCGCGACAATGCATGAATGCGCTGCATCAGAATCAGAATCAGGTTTATTCGTCATAGATATACATGGTACAGCCAGCAGTGAAATTCTTACCTGACCTCTGCACAGAAAGTAAAGGATAAGAAAAATAGAATAGAATAAAGATAAAAATAAAAATAAAAATAAAATTTAACTCTGTATATACACTGTGCAAATGGAATTATAAAGAGGGTTGTGCTTTTGTGCAAATATTGCAGTGCAGGGTTACAAGTTATTTTAGACATGAAAGTGTTGTGGGTGGGATTATGTCCGTTTAGTCCTGGTTCAGGGTCCTAATCGCCGTTGGGAAGAAGCTCCTCCTCATCCTCTCTGTGTTTGCCTTCAGGACACGAAAACGCCGTGGTGATGCCCTGGCATCACCATAATATGACTTAATGGACTTGTAGGCCTTCAAATATCATTAAACTAAATAAAAAAGCGAATACATATTTGATTAAATGCCAAGTTTAGATCTTGCGTGTATCGGAATTTCATGTTCTGTCATTGGCTGGATTTTCTTTGATCTTGATTTTAAAATAGGGGCCAGTGGTTTGGGGTTCCTAGTAAAAATACTTCAAAGTTTAAGTTTTAAAGTATAAACCAAGTTATTGAACCATGTTTGTCTGCGTAAATTGTCGCCTCACGTTTCTGCTGCTTACGATCTTTATTTTCCATGGCATGAGCTGTTCAAGCTTATAAAGGCTGCGCATATTCATCAGTTCAACGGCTGTCCTAATTACCTCTAATCTAAAAAACCGTCCATTGCCGTCAATTCCACCTTTATTATTATTACCACCCCTATATTAGCTTCATCTGTTTGTCTGTGTGTCTGATAAAAAGTTATCCGATTAAGCTGAAACTTTGCACAATTGTTCATCGTCGATGACAACATATGAATCAATTAAAAAATTACCAATGAATTAGCTAATTAGTGATAATTTGTTAATTTTGTTTTTTATGGATAAATTGCCCATTTTCTACAAAATTTTATACTAATTAGCATAATTTATTACATTTGATGACAATAAATGAATGAATTAATAGACCCAACATGGAAACTCCACCTTTGCACGTTTGCCTCTCAGCGCTAGGGATTCCCGGTTCGAATTCCAATCTGGGTGGAGTTTCCATGTTCTCCCCGTGTCCGCGTGGGTTTCCTCTGGGTTCTCCGGTTTCCTCCCACAGTCCAAAAACGTGGATCAATTGAATTCTCAAAATTGCCCCATATAGAGTGTCTTTGTGAGTGAGTGTGTGCCCAGCGATAGATTGGCGCCCTGTACTAGGTGTATCTGTCCAGCGGCCGAAACGTTCTCCCCTGAATGGGCATGGGGAACCCCCCCGCAACCCTAGTAGAGGATAAAGCGGAAGATAATGGATGGATGGATGGATAATTTAACACAATATAGGGGTGGTTTTTCAAATAATATATTTTTTTAAATATTTTGCTTGTTTTAAAATATACTTAATGGCTTAATATACACTGTTTTTGATATACGATAACGTACATACTGTATTTAGCATCGTTAAACGATGGCAGCTTGGTGACACTAATAGGCATCAAAGCTGTGCCTGACTGCTAGTTTGGTATAAATTCATTAATTTTAATTAATTTAGTTTTCTATGGATAAATTGCCCATTTGCTACAAAATTTTATACTTCACAAGCAGAATTAATTACTTTTGATGGCAATGCATTAATTAATGAAAAGATACACTAATAAAAATAAATTAAATAGTTCAAATGACAAAAAAAGTTTGTTCTTTATCACTATTCAATAAAACGAGAAATAGGATAAAGTAATTTAACACGATATAGGGATGTTTTAAAAAAAAAAATGTCATTTTTTAATATTTTGCTTGTTTTAATATATACTTAATGGCTTAATATACACTGTTTTTAATATACGATAACGTACGTACTGTATTTAGCATCGTTAAACGATGGCAGCTTGGTGACACTAATAGGCATCAAAGCTGTGCCTGACTGCTAGTTTGGTATTAATGAAGAAACTTGGGTAAAAACACCCGAGCACACGGAGCGCAAAGCCCGTAATTAAAGTCTTAGAGTCCAGAGCTGCAGTTTTTAGTGACGGTTGTTGTTGCCCGAGCAGACAGGCTTGTACCTGAGCGTTTGGGTTAATTAGTCGCTTTTTGGACATTATTCGGCAGTGTAGATGAAAAGGGCACAGATAGCGCAGGCGACAGGTAGGACTGCTAATCAGGCCGTGCTGGTAAGCCTTTATAGCCGTAATAACCCGGCCCGGGTCATCAGCTCGAGACATTAGACAACCCGAACAACGGAAAACTTCAAACAGCAAGGCAAAATGTGAAGCTGTTAGGGCGAACTTTACAAATGTCAGCCCAGTCATTACCCACACTCCTCCATCAGGCAGAGTTTGAACCCCAAACGCACACACATGCATACAAACACACCTACACACATAGTGTAGATATACACCGGGTCCAGTTAACAGAAAATGTTTATTTATAGAGCGCCCCGGCATCTGTGGGACTGCTCCCTGGAGAATGACTTCAAAGGGCTGTTTTGTGTGTTTGTGTGTGTGTGTGTGTGTGTGTGTGTGTGTGTGTGTTTGCACACTTATGTGAAAGAACTTCAAGAAGCTGATTGAATTTTTCTCATGTGCATTTCCTGTCTGTTTTAGAACAGCGGAATAAAAAAACCCCAATACAGCCTTTCTTCTTCCTGTTATAGAACGTTCACCTGTTCCTCAGGCCAAAAGTTGGCTGATGGTCTGTGCACAGCCTTATGGCAGGACCATCTGCTGTGTACCTGAATTTCATGTCCATAGAAAAGACACAATAATAATCCATTCATCCATAACCTTCCGCTTTATCCTCTACTAGGGTCACGGTGGGGTTCTCCATGTCCATCCAGGGGAGAACGTTTTGGGCGCTGGGCAGATACACCCAGGACAGGGCGGCAATCTATTACTGGGCACTCACTCACTCACTCACACACACACATACACACTCTATATGGGGCAATTTGGAGAATTCAATTGACCTTGATCCATGTTTTTGGACTGTGGGAGGAAACCGGAGAACCCGGAGGAAACCCTCGCAGACACGGGGAGAACATGGAAACTCTACACAATAATAATAATAATAATAATAATAATAATCCATCCATTATCTTCCACTTTATCCTCTATTAGTGTCGCGGGGGGGGGGGGACGTTTCGGGCGCTGGGCAAATATACCGTGGACAGGACGCCAACTATCACTGGGCACACACTCACTCACACAGACACATACACAAACACACTCTATATGGGGCAATTTGGAGAATTCAGTTGACCTTGATCCATGTTTTTGGACTGTGGGAGGAAACCGGAGAACCCGGAGGAAACCCACGCGGACACGGGGAGAACATGGAAGATCCACACTATAATAATAATCCATCCATCCATTATCTTCCGCTTTATCCTCTATTAGGGTAGCAGGGGGGTTCCCTATGCCCATCCAGGGGAGAAGGTCTGCGCAGCTACACCCAGGACAGGACGCCAGTCTATCGCTGGGCACTCACTCACTCACACAGACACACAGACACACTCCATATGGGGCAATTTGGAGAATTCAATTGACCTTGAACCTGGAAGAACATGGAAACCCACCCAGATTGGGATTTAAACCAGGAGTCCCTATCGCTGAGAGGCGAACGTGCAAACCACTGAGCCACCATGCCACCACAATAATAATAATAATAATAATAATAATAATATAGATGAATCATCAGAACTCTATTGTCTCCTTTCTCATTCTTCTCTCCAGCTTCTGGTGAAGGTCACCGACGTTCCTGATCTCTCTGCTGGAATCACCTGCTCCTTTGGCAACCTAACCGAAGTGGAGGGGACGGTGGATGGCAATCAGATCCTGTGCGTCTCTCCGGCTGCCAAAGACGTACCCGTCATTCCCATCGATCAAGGTAACGGATCTTAATTAGGAGTCCAACTTTGGTAGATTTTGCAGTCTCGGCTTGTTTTCAGGCCAAAGTCGTAGTACCGTTCATCCATTTCTTCCTCTGCTGCCTTTCGCCACCCTTTCCCACCTTTTCTCTTCCTTTTCACCCCCCCCCCCCAGGGGCGTGGCTTTAACGACGCTCTCTCATAGATGTTCTATTATTAGAGCCTCTCAGGCGCGTGCTCCGGCGCTTTGTAATGAGAGCTTCATTCAGCGGGGCTCGCCGGCCTCACGCCCATCGATTCCACAGTCACTGAAGCTCTAATGAGCTTACGCTGACCTCCGGTCAGCCTGGAGGCTGGAGCCATGCTCTCAGTCACGCTAACACCTATTACAGGTGATGTTTGTGCCATTTTGGGCTCTGACTCAGCTGCAGGATTTCTTGCTTGGTGCTCTAAGGGGACAGCTCTGGCTGTCTTAAGTCATGGATATGTACAAATTGGTACACTTTAAGGTTTATAAAGATAGTGGTTTGTTTGAAATCATGGTGTGACGTGGTAGCTTAGTGGTTAGAGTGTTGGGCTGTCACTCTGAAGGTGGTCCATTGAAGTTACCAATGTGGGTCCTTGAGAGACCCTTAACCCTCATTGCTCCAGGGATACTCTGGCCAATGAAGTTGGGATCCTTGTAAGTCGCTTTCGGTAAAAGCGTCTGCTAAATAACTAAATGTATACATTCATTCATTTATTCATTGTCTTTCACTCAATCCTCTACAATGGTTGGTTTACCATGCTTATTTAGAGAACTTTTCGGGCACTGGGAAGATACACCCAGGACATCAATACATCGTTGGGCAACCAAATGTGTGTGTGTATGTATATATATATATATATATATTTATAAATGAGAACAACACGTCAGTAGTTATGAAGAAAACCAGCTACACTGTAGAATTATTATTAAATTATTACAACAGGGAACACTTATGTGATCAGACTTCCAAAGGCTTCTTTCTCCCTTATGACTCTCTTATGTCAGTGAAGTTACCGATGTGTGTTCTTAAGAGACCCTTGGTTTGAGGGCTGGGGCCAATCCTGTGTTCTGACCATGAAGTTGGGATCCTTCTAATTCGCTTTGGATAAAGCGTTGGCTAAATAACTAAATGTATACATCAATTAATTCATTCATTTATTCATTCATTATCTTCCACTTAATCCTCTACTAGTGTTGCGGGTTGTTCCCCATGCCATCCAGTGGAGAACTTTTCAGACACTGGGCAGATACACCCAGGACAGGGCGCCAATCCATTGCTAGGCCACGAAATGTGTGTGTATATATAATGTAATTCAGAGGGAGGCATGGTGGCTTAGTGGTTAGCATGTTCTCCTCTCAGCGCTAGGGATTCCCGGTTCGAATCCCAATCTGGGTGAAGTTTCGATGTTCTTCCCGTGTCCATGTGGGTTTCCTCAGGGTTCTCCGGTTTCCTTTCACAGTCTAAAAACATGGATCAAGGTCAATTGACTTCTCCAAATTGCCCCATATAGAGTGTGTTTGTGTGTGTGAGTGTGTGTGTGAGTGAGTGTGTGCCCAGCGATAGATTGGCGCCCTGTCCTGGGTGTATCTGCCCAGTGCTCGAAACATTCTCCCCTGGATGGGCCTGGGGGACACCCCCCTGCGACCCTAGTAGAGGATAAAGTGGTAGATAATGGATGGATGGATGTAAAGCAGTCAAATAGGGAACCCTTATTTGATCAGACCTCCAAAGTTAGGCGTCTCCCTTATGGCTGTCTTATGTCAGGCGTATGAAGTTGGACTCACAGGAGAACATGATCAGATTCCCAGCATTGGGTATTTGCTGACAGCTCCTTTATTGCTCTCATCTCAGTAAATCAAAAGTGGTTCGGATGAGCACGAGCATCACTAATTGGTCAGCCTCCCGCCTAGGTTAACCCGTGATCAAAGCGAGCCGGTCATGACAGACACCTGTATGAGGCAGCCATCGTCTGAAGCATCCCACACATTAGCTCTGGGTAAATGACAGATCTGTTTGCTTACAGTCCTCCAGTCCCCGTGGGGAACATGGCCCAGTCTGTGCACACCCTCAGTTAAATGTCAACCAAACCTCATATTTCCCTCTGACTCCCTTAGTGGCGTCGGGGAGTATAGATTATTAGGCATCGCCCAGAAACATCGATCATGTGTAAAATTCATAGCTTGGAGCAACGCATATCTGATAACTTCGAGCCAGAGAGGTTCAGATCTATCAAGCCAAACTGTTTGCTAATAATAAAAGTGCAATTTATGAGTTATGGTTGCCGTGGCAAGCGGTCTTTATGGCGGACGGCATACTCATATGCTAAAATCTATCGAAAACTACTTGCTTGCTCACCATGTGTTGATTTATTACTTAGAAGCAACGGAAAGTCGCAAGAGCAGGTGTGAAAGATAGCCCAGGGTCACGGCTGACTCCTACACGCAGCATGGCGGTTGGTTTTTTTTTTTTCCCGCCCGTGTGCTCGTTCGTGTGTGAGAAGCTGGCTGCTTCTTAAACATTCGTAACATTTCCTCCACCTTGCCAAATGAGACCGAGCTGGCAGCAGCTTTCCTGGCGATGCATTCATTTCTGCAGCCCACGGGTATGGCCCGGATCAACGCTCTGAATGGCGGCGCGCACCACTGCATCGAATCACGACGAGTCTCCTTAGGTGCAGCAAGGAAGGGCAGTGGAGAACATTTATAACCATCCGCATTATGGTGTGAGCAATAAAGCAAATATTGTCTAGGAATTAGATGAGACCGAGATAAACAAAGCTGCAAGCTGCTCTCCATATGTTCCACTGAATCAGCAAAAAAAAAGTGCTGGATTAAAGTCAGTGGTATTAAGTGTTGGTGGCATGTTGGATTAGTGGTTAGCACATTCGCCTCGCAGCGCTGGGGATCCAGGTTCATACCCTGATCTGGGTGGAGTTTCCATGTTCTCCCAATGTTTTTCTTCGGTTTCCTACCACAGACCAAAAACATGGATTAACTGCTCTAAAAAAAAACATATCTAAATTGCCCCAGTATAGAGTGTCTGTGTGAGTGAGTATGTGCCCAGTAATGGATTGGCGCCCTGTCCTGGGTCTATCTGCCCAGCGCCCGAAACGTTCTCCCCTGGATGGGCATGAGGAACCTCCCCACCATGATATTGTTCCCTAGTATGGGATACCAATCCAGGGGAGAACATTTCAGGCACTGGGCAGATACACCCAGGGCAGGGCGCCAATCTATCGCTGGGCACACACTCACTAACTCACTCACTCACACAAACACAGTCTATATGGGGCAATTTGGAGCATTTAGTTGAGCTTGATCCATGTTTTTGGACACGTTTGCAAACTGGGGAGCCAGGTTCGAATCCCAATGTGGGTGGAGTTTCAATGTTCTCCTCGTGTCCGCATGGGCTTCCCGTTTTCTTCCTACAGTCCAAAAACATGGATCAAATTAAATTGAATGCTTCAAATTGCCCCATATAGAGTGTGTTAGTCCGAGTGAGTGTGTGCCCAGCAATGGATTGGCACCCTGTCCTGGGTGTATATGCCCGGTGCCCGAAATGTTTTCCCCTAGATGGGCATGGAGAACCCCCCCCCCCCCCCCCCCCCGCAACCCTAACAGAGGATTAATCGGAAGATAATAAATAAATAAATGAATAATAAGTGATGGGTTTACCTTCATTTTCAGACTGGTCTGGAGTGGAGCTCAGACTGAACTCAAAGGAGACGGGGCAAATGGTAATCAGCACCGAGGTGAAATTCTTCAACTGCAGTGTGCACCAGCTGTAAGTATTCTGTAGCGTATTTTACACACTGTGCTGAAAGTTCTTGTAGGTGTTTTGTCAAATGTGCTGATTTAGATGCTTACATGGCAACAGAAAATAATTCATCACCAAGTGGATATTTTGTAGTTAGACATTGAGAAAACACAAAGTCTATAATTGGTTGGTCCATAATCAGATTTCTTACATAAGTAGGTAACTGCCTGAAGTAAAACACAGTTACATGTAATGAGGCTTTCAGGATACTTAATAAAGCAATAAGGCAAGAGGGCGTGCATTATTGTGAATATCACAAGAAAGAGGTGTTATTAGGCACGTCGCATAGCGTAGTGTGATTTGTTCACAATAATGCTTAGAGTGTCTAAATACTTTAATAAAATGGTTACAAAGATATTATAGTATAAAAAAAAAGGTTTGATTAATAAATACATTTATTAAAAGCAAAATTGTTAATAAACTGTTCTTCCGCGACGTAATCTAGTCCCGTTTTCAAAGTGAACACTGTCCGCTCAGTCACGGGATTCCGGTTTCTCTAACAATTAAATACAGCCATCTGGTGTCTGAATAGCAGAACACAGTTTAAAAACAACAGCCGCAAGACAGTGCCATCAGGAAAATAATGTATTGTATATCACGCATTGATACGAATGTGAAGCGCTCATATAAAATGTCAGTAATGTCATGGCTGGACACAGGGCTCCGCCAATAAGGTTTAGAGAATGGAACTACCCGTTTAATAATAAGGCAATAAGACATTAGAGGGTGTTCGTTATCGTAAATAAATCATGGGAAAGAGGTGTTGTTAAGCCCGACGCATAGCGTCTTTCCCATGATTTATTCACAATAATAAACAACCTCGAGTCTCTTATTGTTTTTATAAAATGGCTATAAACACACTATAAAAAATACAAAGTTTTGTAAATGTGTTTATTTAAAACCAAAATATTATCAAACAATCTGTATTTCCATAATTTTGATCATTTACATAATTTAAAATAATTATATTGTATTATATATCACTCATTAATGCGAATGTGAAGCGGTCAGAGGTGTGTGTTGTTGTCAACAATGTCACGGCTGGCCAAACGGCTCAGCCAATCAGATTTAAGGATCTGAACTACCAGTTTTACAAAACCAATAAGACACAAATGGGGATGAATAATTTAACGGAGAGCCATTACACCTCTTTCCCATGATTTATTCACAATAAGGCACAACCTCGATTGCTACACGGTGCAAATAGGGCTCTAAATAGGACTTTAATGATTAATATATTTACAGGCCTGAGCCTGTTTAGACACTGAGTTTGCAGTTTACCTGATGCCACCAGACCAAGTTCTAAACCATGTAAGGGATTTGTACAAAAGCAGAAGAAAGAAAAAACTAAACAACAGATGATGGAAAGACCGAAAGTGCCAGACACTCAGACTAAATCAAAGAATGGGAAGCTAAGATGCGATGCCATGGCAGCCAGCAAGAACCATTCTGCTCCAAACTAACTATAATCCCTGTCAGGCATGGGCACAACGAGGCAGCTTGTGAGGCGCATGGGGAGGGTAAGAGGATGTGAATATTTGTGTGCATGTATGTTTGTATGTATGTGTGTCAAGTTTGGGGGATTACCAAGAGTCCCGGTTCAGGACTGTGTTTGATTAGTTCTCGATTTGCTGAATGTTTGTAAGACATGGAACCGCCATAGAAATAGTACACGGGTCGATTGTCGGGCAGTGGCGGCTGGTGCATAGGGGGCGCCCTTAAAATTGTTGAGATATTAAACTGAATTTATTATGAACTGCAAAATAGTTAATGAGAAATGTATTTATATATGTATAAAATGTATATTATGTATGTACACACACACACACACACACACACATTCATTCATTATCTCCCGCTTTATCCTCTATTAGGGTCGCGTTGGGTTCCCCATGCCCATCCAGGGGAGAACGTCTCGGGCGCCGGGCAGATAGACCCAGGACAGGGCGCCAATCCATCGCTGGGCACACACACACTCACACAGACACTCTGTATTTGGGGCAATTTTGAGAATTCAATTCACCTTGACCCATGTTTTTGGACTGTGGGAGGAAACCGGAGAACCCGGAGGAAACCCACGCAGACACGGGGAAAACATGGAAACTCCACCCAGATGGGGATTCGAACCGGGAATCCCTAGCGCTGAGAGGCGAACGTGCTAACCACTAAGCCACCGTGCCGCCCTGAATTTATTATGAACTGCAAAATAGTTAATGAGAAATGTATTTATATATGTATAAAATGTATATTATGTATGTACATACACACACACACACACACACACACACATATATATATATATATATATATATATATATATATATATATATATATATATTCATTCATTATCTCCCGCTTTATCCTCTAGTAGGGTCGCGGTGGGGTTCCCCATGCCCATCCAGGGGAGAACGTCTCGGGCGCTGGGCAGATACACCCAGGACAGGGCGCCAATCCATCGCTGGGCATATATATATATATATATATATATATATATATATATATATATAACATGTCTATTAATGTATTTAATGGACATGTTAGAATTTATTAAAAGTATAAATAAATACTTGTAATTGCTCCCATTGTGCACACTTACTATGTGCAGGGCGCCGGTCTAATGAGTGTGTATGTGGGCACACAAACTTTTGGAAAGCATGTGATCTAAGGCTGATTTCAAATTGGTTATTTAAGGTTCTTTCACGAGGCGCGTCCCGGACACACTCATTCTAGAATATTAACCATTCTACTACTGGTTAATTTCATTTAGGCATCGTGTGATTGGACAATTCCCGAATGGACTCATTAACTCAGGTGCGGTTCGTTAGTTCGACTCACCCTTAACGTTGAGACTGGGGTAGCATCAAAATGAAAGCAAAATCCATTTTTTAAACACTAGTCACAGAGAAACTGACTTTAACAGAAATGTTACTAAGAAATTTGCAGGCCAGAAGGAAATAAATAAATAATAATATTCATGTTTAAATAAAGCTATTTTTGAAGATTTGATTTTTTGTTTGTTTTTAATTATTTCGTTTGTTTGCGCCCCCCCCCTCAATTTTTTTTTAGCACCGGCCACCACTGTTGTCGGTTTAATGCTTAGATACAGATTTTAAACATTCAGCCAATCAGTTCCCACGGGAGGCAGCACTCTATCTTGTCAGGTATCTTCCAACCAATCAGGCCCTTTCATCTTTGGAGTGAAGGAGCGTTTGCTTTCAGACCATTCTAGACACCACAAACACATGAGCGGGATAAGAACCCCCCGCTAAGAGCAAAGAATTCAGACATTCTTCTTCTGCGCTGGAGAAATGTCAAGCAATCAGATGGTATTAACTTTAATGGCTGCCTTTCAGATTAATGAGGGCGAAAGCCAGCCATGGCAAAAGTACATAAAAGGAGTTGCGTGCTCGTAATAAACAGATCTCGAGAGTTTTTTTTAAAATTCTAACAATTTTTTCCCCTGGTTATCTTGTTAATAAAATGGCTTATTTAAGCATTTACAAACATCATTAGTGGGAGACTATTAGTCGTCCTACTTTAAAATTTAACTGGACACATGTAAACACTCTCAGTCCATTGCTGGGCACACTCACTCACTCACACAGACCCACACACAAATACACTCTATATGGGGCAATTTGGAGCATTCAATCATGTTTTTGGACTGTGGGAGGAAACCGGAGAACCCGGAGGAAACCCAGGCGGACACGGGGAGAACATGGAAACTCCACCCAGATTGGGATTCGAATCTTGTTAAGAAAAAGGCTTATTTAAGCATTTATAAACATCATTCACGGGAGACTATTAGTCGTCCTACTTTCAAATTTAACTGGACACATGTAAACACTCTCAGGGCCTGATTTTAGTGAACCTATTTTTAGGCGAAACATCAACAGCGCACCACGCAGCTTGATTTACAGCGTGTGTATTTGCTATCATGACGACTGAAGAAAATGATGCTGCAGGTACTAGTTCTCTAAAATATATTTAACTACCTTCTTCTTGGCCCTAGCTTGTGATAATGCTTCATATAAACAAAGTAAATTTATGTGCAGTTGGTCGCCTCTAAGCTTCCCCTGCACACAGTAGGCTTAGTGGTTAGCATGTTCGCTTCTCAGCCCTGGGGGTATCCTGTCCTGGGTGTATCTGCCCGATCTGCACAGGACCAGCACCCGAAATGTTCTCCCCCATCCCCCCGACCCTAGTAGAAGATTAAGTGAAAAATAATGCGATGAGATGAGACAAAAGTCACCAAAAACATTAGCGGAAGACTATTAGTCATCCTACTTTAAAATTTAACTGGACAGATGTAAACACTCTCAGTCCATCGCTGGGCACACTCACTCACACAGACACAGACACACACACAAACACACTATATATGGGGCAATTTGGAGTATTCAATTGACCTTGATCCATGTTTTTGGACTGTGGGAGCAAACCGGAGAACCTGGAAGAAACCAAAGTGAACACGGGGAGAACATGGTGACTCCACCCAGATTGGGAATTCGAACCAGGAAACCCTAGCACTGAGAGGAGAACATGCTCACCACTAAGCCTGACTTGTTATTAGATTTTGAATGTTAGTCGAAGCATTAACTCATGAGTATTAAAAGCTGAAATACTCAAACCCGTGTAAGCTCATTTCGATGCCGATTGCTGTGGACAAAAGAAAGAAAGAGACAGAGGGACTATCAGCTCGTCACATGGGATGAACAGATGTACTTAATCTGAGGTTTGAGGTTAAATGATAAATTGGATTTTTCCATTTCTTCCCCTTTAGGTGCCTATCTTGTGTGACCAGCTCTTTCCGCTGCCACTGGTGCAAGTACCGGAACCTGTGCACACATGATCCCTCCAGCTGCTCCTTTCAGGAGGGCCGTGTCAACGCTTCGGAGGTACAGGCCCACGTTTATTCACATGGCTTATTCTGACTTGACTTTACGCCTATTTGATTCATTACATTTCACCAAACCTTACACATGCTTCTTGCTTCCTTAGGCTTAACGTTACTTCAACCATGTCTGTTTGCATGTTTAAAAGAACAGCATCACATGGGTACACACAGTCTCTATCTCCCCCATACACACCACACACATACAAAATGAGCTATTATGCTTTTGTAGCAGTTTCTCATTTTTACATTGATTTATAACATGTGACTCGAATGATGTCATATAGAAAATGAACAAAGGGGCTTCATTAATCTTGTTTTTGTTTTACAAGCAGCCTTAATTAGTTATGGTTGTTCATTCACATGGCAACCTCTCTACAACATGTCTGTGTTACTTGATACTAATTGATTAATATACACTACATGAACAACTGTATGAGGAACACCATGCATTTTTGCATCTAGAGGAGCTTTCAAGAGGGGCATCCATCCTCCTCATGCCCATCCAGGGGAGAACGTTTCGTGCAATGGGCAGATACACCCAAAACAGGGCGCCAATCCTGCACTGGGCAAACACTCACTTACACACACATACACTATATGTAGGGGCAATTTAGAGCAGCCAATTCACATTGAATCCATGTTTTTGGACTGTGGGAGGAAACTGGAGAACCTGGTGAAAGCCCATGTGGACACGGGGAGAACATGGAAGCTGGAGGGGCTAACTACTACGTCACCATGCCGTCACCATCCCTTCCTTAAATGTCACTACATTATTGAAAGCACAATCCATTAATCCATCCATTATCTTCCACTTTATCCTCTACTAGGATCGTGAGGGGGTTCCCATGCTCATCCAGGGGAGAACGTTTCGGGCGCTGGGCAGAAACACCAAGGACAGGGCACCAATCCATTGCTGGGCACACTCCCTCACACAGACACACTCTATATGGGGCAATTTAGAGCAGCCAAGTTTTTGGACTGTGGGAGGAAACCGGAGAACCTGGAGGAAACCCACGCGGACACAGGGAGAACATGGAAACTCCACCCAGATTGGGATTCGAACCTGAATCCCTAGTGCTGAGAGGCAAACGTGCTAACCACTAAGCCACCCTGCTGATCTAAAAGCATAATGTAGTCTATAAGATATTGCACGGTTCTTGGTTTTAAATTCCATCATCAATGGGATTAAATAAAACCCTGGGATTTAATAATTAGTAGGTGGGCACAATATGGTTCTGCATATAATCCATATTTATATATTTGGATTAATTGTTTTTTGGTCGGGCGGCATGGTGGCTTAGTGATTAGGAAGTCCCCCTCTCAGCACTGGGGATCCTGGTTCGAATCCCAATCTGGGTTGAATTTCCATGTTCTCCGCGTGTCCTTCCGAGGGTTCCTCCGAGTTCTCCAGTTTCCTCCCACAGTCCGAAAACATGGATTCAAGGTGAATTAAATGCTCTATGTTGCCCCATATAGTGTGTGCTTGTGTGAATGAGTGTGTACCATGATATATTTGGTGCAGTATCTGCCCAGCACCTGAAATATCTCCCCTGGATGGGCATGGTGAACAACCCCCCCCCGCCAATTTTCCATGTATCCTTATGTCCTTAAGGGTTTTCTCGAAGGATCTACGGTTTCCTCCCACATTCCAAAAACATGGATGCAAGGTAAATTTGTACGTTTCAAATTGTCCCATTTAAAATTACCCCCCCTCCGTGACCCTCGTAGAAGATTAAGCGAAAGATGATGAATAAACAAATGAATAAATGCTCTTTGGGCAAATGAGTAAACCATTAATTATGAATGTGCCTCTATTAGTGCCTCTACCCCCCATACCCCAACTGCTTCATATTTGGGATGCCCAAAATAGCGTTTTCCCTTTTGCATGTTAAATTTGGCTTTATATACTGTATTGTACATTATTTATGCCATACCACTTTAATATTCATAGGCTATTTAAACCAGTTACTTCAAGTGTCTAAATTATTTGTGTTACTATTAATTGGAATATAATTCCCACATATCATCATGTCCATATCATATCTTTCAACAAATACATCAACCTCGGTAATTAAAATTGATATTCCCTTTTTAAAAATTCATATTGTATGGTTTGGCACTGTTTGACCAAAAGGATGTGGCTGCGTTTCCTAGGCGATGAATGTTCCGCCGATCTGCATCCACGCCTTTCTGTGCATGTCTACGTACACTCGAGATGACTATTATTAGTATCAGCTGCTAATTGCTCATGAGGAGAGGGCATACAAGTGTGTTTATCACTTGACAGGTTCGAACGGAGCACATTAATCAGCCGCACACCTGCACACACAAACACATACACAGAAAGGGAAGAACACATAAAAATAAACAAAACACATACACACCACATATACAGCACACACAAATACACATACAGAGAAAGGGACGAACACATAAAAATAAACAAAACACATACACACCACATATACAGCACACACAAACACACATACACAGAAAGGGACGAACACATAGGCATAAACAAAACAAAGAAACACCACATATACAGCACACACACACGTACACAGAAAGGGACGAACAAAACACATACATTCCACATATAAAGAGACACTGACTCCAGTGAGCACACACAAATACACAAACACAAATACACATAGGCATACACAAAAAACATACACACCACATATACAGCACACACAAACACACATACACAGAAAGGGACGAACACATAGGCATACACAAAACACATACATTCCACATATAAAGAGACACTGACTCCAGTGAGCACACACAAATACAAAAAAAGTAACAAACACATAGGCAAACACAAAACACATACACACCACATATTCAGAGACACTGACTCCGGTGAGCACACACAAATACATACACACCATATATACAGAGACACTGGCTCCAGTGAGCACACACAAACACACATACACAGAAATGAACGAACACATAGGCATACACAAACACACATACACATCACACATACAGAGACACTGATTCCAGTGATCGCACACAAACACACATACACAGAAAGGAACAAACACATAGGCATACACAAAACACCTACAGACCACACATACAGCACACACAAACACACATACACAGAAAGGAACAAACACATAGGCATACACAAACACACATACACACCACATATAGAGAGACACTGACTCTGGTGAGCACACACAAACACAGAAAGGAACAAACACATAGGCATACACAAAACACATACACACCACATATAGAGAGACACTGACTCCAGTGAGCACACACATACACATAAAGGAGCGAACACATAGACATACAAAAAACACATACACACCACATACACATAGACACTGACTCCAGTGGCCACACACAAACACACATACACAGAAAGGGACGAAAACATAGACATACACAAACACACATACACACTACATACATAGAGACACTGACTCCGGTGGCCACACACAAACACACTTACACAGAAAGGAACAAACACTTAGGCATACACAAACACATATACACACCACATATACAGATACACTGACTCCAGTGAGCACACACAAACACACATACACAGAAAGGGACGAACACATAGGCATACACAAACACACATACACACCACATATACAGACACACTGACTCCGGTGAGATGGCCTACTGCCGTGTACTCACTTTGCCTTTCCACAGATGTGCTATTATTGGAATATATTTCCCCGGAGTGTTGGGATCCAGTAGATTTGAACAGTGATGAAGTGGCTGGCTATGGAGTAAAAGCTGTAGAATTGGAACAGTGGAGATATGAATACACACACACACACACACACACACACACACATTATCATTTCCACTTTTGCTCTTTTCCTGGCAGGACTGTCCACAGCTAGTGCGATCTGAGGAGATCCTGATTCCGGCTGGCGAGGTGAAGCCCATCACCCTGAAGGCCCGGAACCTTCCACAGCCCCAGTCGGGTCAGCGTGGCTACGAGTGTGTCCTGAGCATCCAGGGCATCAGCCACCGAGTTACAGCACTCCGGTTCAACAGCTCCAGTGTGCAATGCCAAAATAGCTCGGTAAGACGCACACACAGCAACATAAAACGACAATGCTATACACTTATTTTGCCGATCTATACACATTTATAATGTCATTAGCTAACAAATAAAACCTTTAGTAACAATGCAGTTTATTAAATCTTGTTTACAACATCCATCAACAAATAACCTTGAAACTAAGTCATTTTGACCATTGCATTGACTCTTGCCGCCAGTTGGGTCAGTGTGAGCATTTTATTTGCTGAGCCCTTTGGATTTTCATGCAGAAAATTTAAAATGCTGGGGTTGTCTTAGGTTGCTGTCTGTATGTATGCAAGTGTTACATCCATCCATTTATTTTGCATAATCCTATATAAGTGTCCTTTCACTATGCCCATTCAGAGAGAACATTTTGGGTGCTGGGCAGATACATTCAGAACAGGGGGTCAATCCATTTCTGGGCACACACACACTATATAGGGCAATTTAGAGCATTCGATTTACCTTCAATCCATGTTTTTGGTCTGTGGGAGGAAAACTAACATGGACACGGCAAGAACATGGAAACTCCACAGATCGGGAATCGAACCAGGATCCTGAGAGGTGGACGTGCACCACCATGCCGCCAATGTGAAATCATTTTCATTCATTCATTATTTTCCACTTAATCCTTTACTAGGGTCATGGGGCGGGGGTTCCCTATGTCCATTCACGGGGAACATTATGGACGCTGGGCAGATAAACCCAGGACAAGGCGTCAATCTATCGCTGGGCACACGCTCACTCACACAGACACACACAAACACACATTCTATATGGGGCAATTTAGATCAAGTTTACCTTGAATCCATGTTTTTGGGCTGTGGGAGGAAACCGAAGAACCCGGAGGAAACCCACGCAGACATGGGGAGAACATTGAAACTCCACCCAGATTGAGATTTGAACTGGGAATCCCTAGCACTGAGAGGAGAACATGCTAACCACTAAGCCACCGTGCCACCCTATATATATATATTTACAACAGCAATATATATATGATATTAAAGTAAGCATGTATCTCAACATTGCATCCAATCATCCCCCACTGTCCCGACAGGCTCACTACGTACTTCCATTGCAGCCAGCATACACTGCTGCATCCCAAGATACGGATGGAAAGAGTTGGCTTTGCGTGCTGTTGTAAATATATTTCAGTCCTAAGACACAGGTCTATGATGCAATTGTATGGTAATAAAATAAAAGCGAGGCAACATGTGTCAGATCAATGCTTTCTCAAAATGTCCCTTTTTTTTCTCACCTGTCGCTCTCTCCCTGTCTCTTTCGCCTTCGCTCCTCACAGTATCTATACGAGGGGATGAGAATTAGTGAGCTGCCGGTGGATTTCTCAGTGGTGTGGAATGGTAACTTCATCATCGATAATCCCGAGAACATCCGAGGTAAATTTCTAATATATATAACAGATTTCATTTATATATTTATATACATTTAATATTTTTATTTTATAAATAAACAATTAAATAAATATTTCATTATATGTGTGTGTAATAAAAATTTCATTTAATATCATTTTTATTATATATATATTATTATATAAATTTTTAAGATTTCATATATATATATATATATACACACACACACACACGTATATGTATATGTATATATATAGATCATATATATATATAAAATAAAATGTATACATGTATTAAATTATTCGAATGCCAGAGATTAAAGTAGTAGTTGTGTTTTACATAAAGATTTAAATAATAGTGGCATTATAGTACTTAATCTCATATTTACATATCAATATAGTGTTATATTGTTCTTTTTTCACTTACCAGCCATTTTATTAGGTATACCTCCTCACTTTTGCACTCACTGATCATATAGCTGACTTTCTAGTTTTACAATTTCATTCTGTAGTCCATCTGTATCTCTACAGAAAGTTCTCTGATATTCCAGACCTCCACAGAGGATGTATTAGGGTGGTGGATGAGTCTTAGCGTTGCAGTGATACTGACATTATGATGGTGCAGGTGTGCTATAGTGTGTTGTGCTGGTTCGAGACGATCAGACACAGCAGTGCATATGAAAACATACATGCATCTGAAATGCTATGTTAGTCCACTTTAGTATGTTCTCTCATGATCAGGACCCCTACAGAGGAGGTATTAGGGTGGTGGATGAATCTTAGTATTGCAATGATACTGCAATGGTGGTGTAGGTGTGTTAGTGTGTGTTGTGCTGGTACGAGTGGATCAGAAACAGCAGTGCTGCTGGACAGAAAACAATCCACCAATCACCAAACATACAGGTGGCTGATCCACTCATAGCATCACCCACCATCATAAGAAATACCTGCTCTGCGGGGTTCTGATCATTGGAGAACATATTAAATCAGATTTAGAGAAACAGATGGACTACAGAATGAAATTGTAGAACTACAAAGTCCTTCTGTGTGGTAAGTGGAGAAACAATGAGCTGTACCCAATAAAATGGCCGGCGAATGTAGATACATTCTTCAGCAGTACATCTTGCGATCAAGGTTCTTCTGTTCCCCACAGTACATCTGTATAAGTGTGGTGCTCAGAGGGACAGCTGTGGCATGTGTCTGAAGGCAGAGAGGAAGTTCCAGTGTGGCTGGTGCAGTATGGAGGGCCGATGTACCCTACAGCATCATTGCCCCATGTCCAACCCATACACCAGCCGCTGGCTTAATCTGGCCACGACGAATGTTAAGTGCACGAACCCGCGCATCACTGAGGTCAGTAAAGGCTTTTTTCTTACAGTTATTTAAAGAGTGGTTTTATGGGATTGAGATTTGGATTTGGATTTCTATATTTTCTTTTACATGTGTTGTCTTAATCTCACTAATTACAGCTATGTCTAGTCACATAATCTAAACTTTAGAATAGAAATAAATAATAATAATAATAATAATAATAATAATAATACACAGTATATAGTGGCAATATAGTGGCAATTTAAATATGGGAGGAAACCAAAGAACCCAGAGAAAACCCACATGGGATCCAACCTGGAAACGTTCCCCCCTGGATGAGCATGGGGAATCCACCACGACCCTAGTAATAAGTAAGTAATAATCCTAGACTAAGCAGAAGATAATGGATGGATGGATAATAATAATAATAATAATAATAATAATAATAATAATAATAATAATAATGATAGGGCAGCACAGGTGCAAAGTGGTTGGCATATTCGCCTCTCAGTGCTGGGGATACAGGTTGGATCCCATGTGGATTTTCTCTGGGTTCTTTGGTTTCCTCCAAAATTTTAATTGTCACTATATACTGTGTTTGTGTGTGTGTGTGTGTGTGAGTGAGAGCTTGTCTAGCATTGAGTTGGTTCCCTGTCCTAGGTATATCTGCCCAACACCCAAAATGTTTTCCCCTGGATGGGCATGGAAAACACCCCCACGACCCTAGTAGAGTATTAGGCGGAAGATTCATTCATTCATTCATTCATTCATTATCTCCCGCTTTATCTTGTATTAGGGTCGCGGTGGGGTTCCCCATGCCCATCCAGGGGAGAACGTTTTGGGTGCTGGGCAAGGCGGAAGATAATGAAGTGAAATAATAATAATAATAATAATAATAATAATAATAATAATAATAATGATAAAATGTGTAGGCCTGGGTTCCCTCTGGGTACTCCATTTTACTCCCACAGTCCAAAAGCATGGATGCAAGGTGAATTGCCACATCTAAATTGCCCCTATATATAATGTATTGTGTTGTATGTGTGTGTGTGTGTGTGTGTGTGTGTGTGTGTGTGTGTGTGTGTGTGTGTGTGTGTGTGTGTGTGTGTGTGTGTATCAGCATCTGCCCATCACTTGAAAAGGTCTACCCTGGATAGGCATTGGAACCCCCCACGACACTAGTAGAGGAATAAGCGGAAGACAATGAGATAATAATAATAATAATAATAATAATAATAACAACGACAATATCATTTTAATAAGGTCAGTTACGTGTATAAGTAAAATAATTTCTCTTGATTTCTGCAGCATAATAAATGTTAAGAAACTCACTTCAGTACCCTGATTAAATGTATCCCACAAGGAGCTGTAGAGCTTTAATTTACCAGTGGCATTAACAAGAAGCTCAGGGAAGCTAGTGATGCCAATACACATTAAGAAAGCCATCTGCCATTATGTGGAAAACCATAAAAGGAGAACTGGAGAACATAATGGTTTTGATTTTCTAAAACTTAAATAAGAGCCCGGGAAAACAGATTACAATTATTGTTAGCTTGCAGAGTGACTTCGTTTTAGTCGTCCTTCACGTCAACCCAAGCTAGAGTGAAAATATCATAAATGCATAAAAATGATTTATATACAGTAATGAATGTATTTGTTTGGCCCTGAAGCGAGGATCTTTGCTCTTCTCCGTACCAGGTGCCATTTCATGGCCCCAACATTTCACGTAGGACACATAAAATAAGACAGTTTAATTGCTGTGCATATACATAATGCATTATTTTGTGATCTAATTTGGGACTAGAACATGTAATTAACATTTGAGCCTATTCTGAGAAGCATACGAGAAAGTGGGTCACGTGATTATTTTTTTAGACGTTCATTATGGTTAAACAAGTAATTTGATGAACATTCATTATTATTATTATTATTATTATTATTATTATTATTATTATTATTATTATTATTAGGGCGGCATGTGGCTTATTGGTTAGCACGTTCTCACACACACGGGGAGAACATGGAAACTCCACCCAGATCGGGATCCTCTCCCGATCTGCGCCCCAGCGCTGAGAGGAGAACATGCTAACCACTAAGCCACCAGAATTATTTGATGTTATTAGATTTTAAAAAAAGGTGTGTGTGTGTGTGTTTGTGTATAAAGTTAGGCAAGTACAACATGGTTTATAATTAGTGTGCATTACGCATGGCTGAGCTGTGTTTGTATTTTGCACCAAAATTCGGACACAAAATAATTTGTTTGGATTTTTTCAAATGTGCTTCTAATTATAAAGTACGACTAATAACTGGGGGCATCACGGTGGCTTGGTGGTTCGTTCACCTCTCAGTGCTGGTGATTCCCAGTTCGAATCCCAATCTGGGTGGAGTTTCCATGTTCTCCACATGGGTTTCCTCCAGGTTCTCCGGTTTCCTCCCACCATCCAAAAACAGCGATCAAGGTCAATGGAATTCTCCAAATTGCCCCATATAGAATGTGCTTGTGTGTGTCTGTGTGAGTGAGTGTGTGCCCAGCGATAGATTGGCGTCCTGTCCTGAGTGTATCCGGCCAGCGCCCGAAACGTTCTCACCTGGATAGGCATGGGGAACCCACTTTATCCTTTACTTGGGTCGCGGGGGGGGTCCCCCATGACCATCCAGGGGACAACGTTTTGGGCGATGGGCGGTTTCACCCAGTACAGGACACCAATCTATCACTGGGCACACACTCACTCACACAGACACACTCTATAAGTTGGAGAATTTATTTGACCTTAATCCATGTTTTTGGACTGTGGGAGGAAACCGGAGAACCTGGAGGAAACCCACACAGACATGGGGAGTACATGGAAACTCCAACCAGATTGGGAATCGAACACTATCCCTAGCGCTAAGATGCGAACGTGCTAACCACTATCCACCGTGCCGCCCTTTACTTGAGACCAATTTTTTGGAATTGTTAGACAAGCAACCTATTGCAGATAAGTTACAAGCAACAGGCAGATCTCACTTCAAGGTAGAAAGCTAAGTAAACATGTCGCCGGGGCAGCCGCGGTGATGCAGCAGCAGTTGTGTAGGATGGTGTTTGATCAGGTTGCTGTAGCTTTCATTTCATGCTATATACAGCTGTCTGGAACTGCACCTTGGGCACCAGAAAAGAGAGAGGAATAAACAGCTTGAACATGAAAAGGATGGATCAGCAGGCAGTAAGGCTGGGGAGGTGTTAAAGGGGATGATGGACTACAGAAGTAAGAAAAAAAAAGAAAAAGTAACAGATCCAAGCTTCTTTCTGATGCTCAAACTCAATCTTATCATTCAGCAATTAGCTTGAAGATGTTTGATGTTCCACCAAGGTTCCCATAATGCCATCGCAGACGAACATAGTTCAGCAAGGTTAATGTGCAAAAGAGAAAAAGCCTAATCCTTATTAAAAGTAAATAATTAGTCACATGGTTATGATATTTAGGCGGCCCGGTGGCTCAGTGGTTATCATTTTCACCACTCAGCGTTAGGGTGGAGTTTCCATGTTCTTCCCGAGTCTGTGTAGGTTTCCTCCGGAGACATGGATCAAGGTAAACTGAATGCTCCAAATTGCCCCATATAGTGTGTGTCTGTGTGAATGAGTGTGTGCCCAGCAATAGATTGGCGCCCTGTCCGGGGTGTATCTGCCCAGCACCCAGAACGTTCTCCTCTGGATGGGCATGGGGAACCCCTCCTAGTAGAGGTTAAAGCGGAAGATAATGGATGGGTTATGATATTTGGGCGGTTTAGTGGTTAGCACGTTCTTCTCTCAGCGCTTGGGATTCCCGGTTCAAATTCCAATCCGGTTGGAGTTGCCATGTTCTCCCCATGTCCATGTGGGTTACCTCTGGGTTCTCCGGTTTCCTCCCACAGTCCAAAAACATGGATCATCTACAGATGATACAGCAAAATTCAATCCTAAATTTAAACACTAATTAGACAATAATTGAAAAATTTTAATGATTTTATTGTCAATAAGTTAACACAACGAATGATAAAGAAAAAAAATAGAGATTACATTTAATTAGATGCTATTTAAAGCTGGTACAGTATTACCCCTTGTTCATTTATACTTGTTTTGCCACAACTACTATAATTCCTTAGGAAGAATGGTTGCCACATCTACTATAATCCCTTATAAGTAAAAAATACAGGTTCATGGCAGTGGCGACCCCTGAATAATAAAGGGTAAAAACGAAGAAGAAGAAGATGTACAGATTACTGTGTTTTTCTTCTTTTAAAATATTTGTATCAGCTACAGATTGATTTGCAAAATGTAATCTTAAACTTAAACACTAGCGACTAATTAGACACTAAAATGTAAATGATTGCTGCCTGGCGATTCCACCTCACCAAAAGTTACCAAAACTACTGTAATTACTTATGACGATTGGTTGCCACAACTACTATAATCCGTTATTAAGATTGGTTGCCACAATAATATAAAACCAACAGTTGCAACATCTACTTCTATCTCTTATAAATAATTATTAAACATCTTCAAGCTAATTGCTGAATGACATTGAGTTTGGGCAACAGAAAGAAGCTTGGATCTGTTACTTTTTCTTTTCTTCACTTCTGTACTCCATCATCCCCTTTAACGCCTCCTCAGTCTGTGTACCCAGATGTGGTAAATGCTGCTTGAGATTTGGTTAAGAAACCCACTAAAAAGTTGTGTAATGTGGTTGTTGTAACAGTTCCGAGACAGTGGATGGTGGTTTTCTATTTCTAATTGAAGTAAAGGTGTAGCACCAACAAGACGGAACAGACAACAGTGAGATCTAATATGAGTATCGCCCATAGCGGTTTCTTTGTGCAGATGTATGGCGAACCAAATGGTTTAAATGTGAGAATAATTGGAACATGAATGAGCTCATATAACTGGTTTATAAAGGGTTGTAGACACCCTTCATTTGTCTTTACAAAACAACAGCCCGGTTCCATTTAGCAGCTGTCCTGTTCACTCTTGACCATTCTCCAAGAATTCTCAACTAGACAGGTTGCACCCAGATGCTGGAGCAACAAGGAGAAGAACTCATAATACATGCGTGCATGCATGCATAAGATAGTAGAGGTGTAGAACATGCACACGCACACATACACACACACACACACACACACACACACACACACACACACACACACATACATACACATAGAAAGAGGGAGTGTGTCCTTAGGAGAAAAAAGAGGTCCACTTTGAAATGAAAATAAATAAATCATATCGGCCTGATTGAAGTACAGCTCTCCTTGAGGCTACAAACACAGCATTACTGTGACAATGTTGTCCCTCGTGGGCTCATGGGCTATTTGCAGAGACGTATTAAATCAAACTCGATCATCCAAAACAAAGTCCCATTCTCCCAAAACAGAATGTTTTTCCCTTTCCTGTTTTCTCAGTTTTACATTTTATATTTCTTCCCGCTGCTGTTTCTTCAAAAATGGACTTCAAATCCATGCTTATGGCCTCCTCTGTGTACAGTGTCTGGAAAAAGCAGCCAGATGCCAATCCAGCGTTCATTTGAAATGATGTATAATCGAAAAATGTTATGAAACAGGAAAAAAAAGATGCGTATTTCACTAAAAAAATCACAGATTCTGTCTCAGCAGCATTTGTTACCAGGACGAAAATACATCTACAGGGATGATGATGAGCAGTCCACGCTGCTGTTAAATAGACTTCTAATTAAGGTTGCCAATTTAAAGGAAATGATTTAATGCACTGACACAAAAATTTAATCAAAACTGAATTGATTAATCATTAACCCCACTGACTTTCCCTTAAATGATACTGACGTTGAATATTTAAGTGAAGCAAACTTCATTCAAGGATCCAATACATTTTTTTAATTTAACTTTTAAGAATATTAATCAAGGGCGGCACAGTGGTTTAGTGGTTAGCACGTTCGCCTCTCAGCGCTGGGGATCCAGGTTTGAATCGCAATCTGGGTGGAGTTTCCATGTTCTCCTCTTCTCCTCTGGGTTCTTTGGTTTCCTCCCACAGTCCAAAAACGTAGATTCTTGGTGAGTTGGCTGCTCTAAAGTGCCCCTTTCTAAACTGCTCAATATAGTATGAGTGAGTGTGTGCCCAGCGATAAATTGGCATCCTCTCCTCGGTGTATCTTCCCAGCGCCTGAAATGTTCTCCCTTGGTTAGGCATGGGGAACCCCTTCCCTGACCCCTGTATAGGATTAAGTGGAAGATAACTAGATAAAAGGGCTGCTCTAAATTGTCCCTATATAGTGTGTCTATGTGAGTGAGTGAGTGCCCATTTATGGATTGGCACCCTGTCCTGGATGTATGTGCCCAGTGCCAGAAAGTTTCCCCCTGGATTGACATGAGGAACCCCCACGTGACCCTAGTAGAGGATAAAGCGGAAGATAATTAGATAAAAAGAGCTGCTCTAAATTGCCCTTATATGCCCTATAGTGTGTGTTTGTGTGTGTGTGAGTGTGTGCCCAGTAATGGATTGGCACCCCGTCTCGGGTGCATCTGCCCAGCAGCCAAAGCTTTCTCCTCTGGATGGACATGGGGCACCCCTTCCCTGACCCCTGTATAGGATTAAGTGGAAGACACTTACATAAGAGTGCTGCTCTAAATTGCCCCTATATGGTGTTTCTAAGTGATTGAGTGAGTACCCAATGATGGATTGGCACCCCGTCCTGGGTGTATATACCCAGCGCCTGAAACGTTCTCCCCTTGATGGACATGGGGAACCCCTTCCCTGACCCCTGTATAGGATTAAGTGGAAGATAATTAGATAAGAGGGCTGCTCTAAATTGCCCCTATATAGTGTGTCTGTGTAAGAGAGCGAGTACCCATTGATGGATTGGCACCCCGTCCTGGGTGTATATGTCCAGCACCTGAAACGTTCTCCCCTGGATGGATATGGGGAAACCCCCCCCCCCCCCACACACACACACACCCCTGCGACATTAGTACAGGATTAAGTCGAAGATAATGGATGGATAATGGATGGATGGTAAGTTTTGCGTTGTGTTTGGATCAAAGATTAAGCTTGAGACAATCCAAGAGCATAGCAACGATAATATGTTGCGTATATATGATTATGTAAAACGACTAAAAGTGGCATTTCAGAACCCGAATTCTGCCACGACGGATCTTTTGTTTCCCTTCCAAGGCTTGCCTGTGCCTCTGTCATTTAACATCCGGTCTGGCCCTTTGCTGAGCACACAGCATGCTAAATCAAACCCAGTTTATCAAGGATATCATAATCAGCAGTCTCATCCAGCATATGCAAAGGCTCTGTTAACCCCCTGCCTGCCTGGTCAGTGTGAAAGGAGGAAGTAGGCTGCTCCTCCTTTTCCTCCTCGGCTGTTATTCGTTTTTGAATCTCTTGACAGGCAGGGGGAGTGAGGCGGCCAGCGCCTGTCCCCTTAACAGGATTACGCTGTGAACAGAGCCACGGGATATGTTTGCATAGAGAATGAGCCTGCATGCTTTTCGCTCATACGCATAGTCAGGACGCCATGCTGGCCTCAGTCTTCCCGTGAAGCCGTGCAGGCGCTCCGGCACTCACATACACGTAGAAATGTATGTTATCTCAATTAGCCCCAGGAAAGTGGCTCGCCTTAGAAGTGTGAAAAGATTTTGTTGAAAGGCCCGATTTCTCTCTCTGTTGGCTGGAACAGCAGCGGTCGCGGTTAATGAGGGTGAAATTGCTATGCCACTACTGCAGTACTGCCCCTTGCCTCCCAAGCTTTCCAAAGCTTCGACATGTCTTCTACCGATTGTCTGCTGGATCAAACAGCAAGGCATGTGCAAGAAAGGAGAACACTTATGACTTTAAATGTATAAATACACAGAATATAAGCAGAGCTCTAGTGGATGAAAATGTATTTTATTCATACATTCTTTTTTTATCCTCCACTTAATCCTCTACTAGCATCACCGGGGGGGTTCCCAGGACAGGGCACCAAACCAACATTGGGCATACACTCACCCACACAGACACATTAACATTAAATATCCTTTCATCCATTCATTATCTTCCGCTTAGGAAATAGTAATAATAGTAGTAATCCCTTTAGTAGAGGATACAATACTAGGGTCACGAGGAGGGGGGAGGGGTTCCTCAATGCCCATGCAAGGGAGAACTTTTAGAGCCCCATGCCAGCGATGCCAATATTTCGCTGGCACACACTCACTCACACATAAACACACTACATAGTATACATATATACTTTTAAATTCTGTTGTAGTGAATTTCTTGAGACCAGTAGCTGAGTCCAGTGTCCATCCAGCCATTGTCTTCCACTTTATCCTCTACTAGGGTCGCGGGAGGGGTTTCCCATACCCATCCAGGGGAGAATGTTTCGGGCGTTGGGCAGATACACCCAGGAAAGGGCACCAATCTATCGCTGGGCGCACACTTACTCACGCAGACACACAGACACATTCACACAAACACACTCTACATGGGGCAATTTGGAGAACTCAATTCAACTTTATCCATGTTTTTGGATGGTGGGAGGAAACCGGAGAACCCGGAGGAAACCTATGCGGACACGGGGAGAACATGGAAACTCCACCCAGATTGGGATTCGAACAGGAATTTCCCTAGCACTGAGAGGTGAACGTGCTACACACTAAGCCACCTTGCCGTCTGAGTCCAGTGTATGGCCAAAATAATGTAGACACCCTACATGGAGTGAGACGGTTAATTTTATTGTATTTTTATTTTATGCTTTAATATTTAAGAATGACTGTTTCTATAAGATCCAAAAAGAGTTCGGTGAGATTGAATTGCTGAGAATGCAATCTACTGCCCCATGGTTACCATTGTTTCCATGGTAATGGATCTACATTTAAGGACGCACATGACAGTAATCCTTGAAGCAGTGCTGAGCTTATTTAAGTGCTCGTCTTTGTTTGCCGGGTCATTATTCTCATGCATGGCAGTGCAACTGTAGTGCTGTCGCCTGCCATATCGGATATCAAATGGCCTCAGGTCTGACCTCGGCTGGCAGGTATAATGTGCCTTGTGCACCTTTGAGTATGATGAGCCATCCTGCATAGTGGTAAGGGTGCATGGTAAAATGTCTGGAAGTCGAAAGCAAGTTTACAGTAAGTCATGAAGGTCCCGTCGACCTTGCAGACGAGGCTCTTTCTAATTGGACAGGGCTTGCAGACAGAGTGGCTACAGTGGATTAGGTTCCTCATACTGCCTTAACATGATTGGTTTGGAAAGATACTTTAATTTTTATTTTCCTTTTGCTCATTTTCTTGGATTGGATGGAACTGTAGAGCGGCAAACATTCTGGGATGTGGATATGATGTTGGGGGCATGTGGCTTTCAAGGCATTATATAAGGTGTGGTAGCTCAGTGGTTAGGGTGTTCAAATCCCAGGTCCTCTGAAGTTACCAATATGGGTTTTTTAGCAAGGCTCTTAACCGTTATTGCTCCAGGGATGCGGTAGAGCCAACCCTGTGTTCTGACCCCCAACCAAGTTGTACTTGTAAGACTTTCTTGTAAGTCGTAAATCTACAGTAGTGTAGCTAGTACGTGTTCTGATGCATTTTTGCATCAATTTTATTACGTTTGATTAAGCTTGAGCCTTGTATTTTGTCTCCTGTGGTCTTCTGCTTCATGTACTCGGTTTGGTTTTCTTTTGAACAAACCAGAATGCTGATTTATTACAGATAAACATCAGTAAATTCCACAAATCCACAACTTCAATCTCGCTGAACAGTAAAAATTTTCTGTCAGAGCAGAGAGTCTTCCACAGCTCTGTTGGAGACACTATCCTCTATATTTCTTCATCTACACGGGATCCAAGAGTGGTTATAGTACTCAGTGAGATGCCATTAAAGGAACAAGTCAGGGTAATTTGAGTTTCCATTTGAATATCCACAATTTTAACCACAAATGGCCATTGACGTTGATGTTGATTAGCAAGTTGTAGCTACATCTGAGTCCACAGCTGAGAAAAGATCAGAATAAGCAACTGAACTACAGCTGAACTACATCTATAATGTAAGGTTAGACTGTTATGCACTTGGGCAAGCACCAATTCTGTGATTTATAGCATTATGTGAGTGTGACAGAAGCATAGCGGCTCTGGGGGGGAGGGCGATGGATGTTGATTAGAGTAATTAAAGCACCTGATGAACATGTGCAGCTGTAATAAGCATATAAGCAGAAACATCTCATACTGCATGAAGGAGCCAGGAACGCAGTTGAAGATCAGGTCCACCAGCCAGCATTTGTATTTTAATACAAGTTTTAATGAAGCCTGTTCCTAAATTTGTTAAATACTGTCTTCCGTCAATAATCATTTCAACAAATTCACAATATTTAACAACCCTGCTTATAATACGAATAAATATAGACCATCCTTTAAATCTGAAATTGATACACTGGCTTGCTTACGTCACAACCTGGCGATGCAAAAGCAAGCAGTAAAAAGCTTTTGAAGGTACAAGTTCCTGCAGTAGCTCCCCAGTGGGTAGTTTCTCTCAAATGAGCCCCTGGAAGCCGAGTCTTATCTGTCAGAGCCTGACCTCACAAGTGTTCTTTTGACGAAAGACACGATTCCCACAAAACCCACCCCTGAAGACTTTCTGGGAGGGTGAAAGCTGCTATTGCTTCGAAGGTGGTTGACAACTCTGGCGTTACGTCCAGCAGTAAGTCCATTGACCTCTCTGTAGTGAGTTCAGAGAAATGGGATTTCTGTTTTATCTGGACTCCCATTACACTTTCATTAAAACCCATCTGCAGTGCGGTGCACTTTAAACAACTGGTGTTACGTCCCTATGGGACTTACATAACACTCCAGCAGTCATTTCCAGTCATGCCGGCCACAGCGTGATATGGATATATTTAGTGTTACTGTCTTCTTTCCTTTTTTAAACCCAGAGTCTGCCCCTCTGGGTCGTGTCTGCCCAAGCCGCAATATAAGATTCATGAGTCCCTGCCTTCCAGCAGTGCGCTGGCGTGTTTGCTTTACATCGCGAGCAATTAATGTCCAAGAAAGCGGTACAACAATGCAGCGGCTCCGCTGGGCAACGAGATCCGTACAAAATCAGCACGATGAACAGACCAGACCTGAGTTCAGTTCAGTGAGCAGCCATGGCTGGTTGTACTCCCACGTCCTCCCCACTAATGGTTTATTGATTGTGTATGTAGTGGACTGCTCTTTGCAAATGTCCTTCTCCTTACCTCTATCTAGTTCACTCTCTCCATCTGCCTCTTCTCTCTGGAGAAGGGCCAGGACCGAGGGACTGATGTACCCGGGGGTTTTAACAGCACAGAAGGCTGTATGCCACCCAGAGCCAAGGTCATGCTGTGCCACCATATTGTATTTTATGAGAAGAAGGGGATCACTAAGCACTGATTCGGCCTCACGGTTGATTTATTGCCCCTGGCAGCACCATGTCAGTCTCATGCAAAACGTTCTTTGAAAATCAATTTCCTAATATATAATGTCCATTTATATTCATTCATTCATTCATTATCTTCCGCTTTATCCTATATTAGGGTCGCGGTGGGGGGGGGTTCCCCATGCCCATCCAGTGGAGAACTTTTTGGGCGCTGGGCAGATACACCAAGGACAAGGCGCCAATCAATCGCTGGACACACACTCACTCACACAGACTCGCACGCATACACACTCTGTATGGGGCAATTTGGAGAACTCAATTGACTTGATCCATGTTTTTGGACTGTGGGAGGAAACCGGAGAACCCGGAGGAAACCCACGCAGACACGGGGAGAACATGGAAACTCCACCCAGATGGGGATTAGAACCGGGAATCCCTAGCGCTGAGAGGCGAACGTGCTAACCACTAAGCCACCGTGCCGCCCAATATCCATTTATATGTATATTGGAGTAGTGTGTACCGTTATTCCATTGGACACGTCCCCATTCTTGCTCCATTGTCTATTTTCTCCACTTACCATATAAATGGACTTTGTAGTTTTACAATTACAGACTGTAGTCCATTAGTTTTTTGGTTTTTGTTAGTCCTCTGTTGGTTCTCTGTTCTCCATTGGTCAGGAGCATCACAGAACAGGTATAATTTGAGTGGCGGATTGTTTATTGTCAGTTCTGTAGTGACACTGATGTGGTGAGGGGATTTTAGTGCAGCAGTGCTGCTGTAGTTTCAATTAAACACCTCAGTTACACTGCTGGGATAGGAATAAGGCACCAACCCAATAACACCTGCTTTATAGTGGTACTATTGGGGTCCTGACCTTTAGAACAGACTAAAGGGGACGTACACAGTATGTACTGTAGAACACAAACAGATGGACTACAGACTGGAATTGTAGAACTACAAAGTCCATCCTTACAGGAAGTGGAACAATGAGGAGGTGTGTCCAAATTTTTGACTCATACTGATATGTAATGAGGGGTAAATTAATGAGGAACAGAACTTTAGCTTTGTATTTAAAATACAGGAACATAAATGTTGGCTGGTGTTGTTGCCAAAGGTTCCGCACTTGTTGTTTCATGGACCTTGCTCTCCGTGTTATGAGATGTTACAGCTTATAAAAGCTGTTTACCTTCATCAGGCGGAGGCACGTCAGGTGGATTAATTACTTCTTATCAAAACCTAATCGCCAACAGCTCCGCTTTACCTCCACCAGTGTCTCTGTGCTACTATCACAATATATAATATACTGTAAATAAATGCTTTAAATTATCATTATCAGTGAAATTTTACATATTCAACATCTGTGACTCCTGCATCTAGATGTATTAAATGATTACTTTTAATTATTTAATTAAAAAAACTTATGTTATTTAAAAAATTCAATATATTCTGATATTCATCAATCCTTCCATTATCTTCCACTTTATCCTCTACTAGGTCACAGGGGGTTCCCCATGCCCAACCAGGGGAGAAAGTTTGGGCTCGGGGTAGATACACCCAGGACAGGTTGCCAATATATCGCTGGGCACACTCATTCAGACAGAAACACACACAAACACACTCTGTGGAGCATTCAATTGACCTTGATTCATGAACGCATTATTAAATAAATTAATTTTGATTGTACATAAACACTAAGGTCTGTCATTTGTTTTCCTTCTAGGTGACTCCAGTGTCTGGACCTCCTGAAGGAGGCACCAGAGTGACCATCCGGGGTGTGAATCTGGGTCTAGCCTTTTCGGAAATGGAAGACAATGTTCAGGTTGCAGGGATCCGTTGTACAGCGAAAGAGGACGGTTACATCATTGCTGAACAGTAAGTTTACAACAAATGAAAAACCACTTAATGTCCACACGGTAACCATAACTGCGTACGTAAACCTAAGTAAGGAATTTCTATTGATTTATTTCTGAAATAGCAAAATATCCATGCTTCGTAGCAGAGAAGTGAAAATGTTTATCAAGAACAAACATAAATGTATTTAAACTAAGCAAAAAATATACCAATCTTTAATTGTTAAGGATGTCTTTGTATACCACATTTTCAGTTCGTTACTCTGGATGTATTATAACCTCGCTGTGTGTGAGCTCACTGGTGAGCATGCAAAGTACAGTTTACCATGTTATCCCTGCATGGAAACATCATATCCCCGTTTTATGTATGTTAGTATTATTCAGTTAGCACTGGGAACCTGCAGCGTTGGAACCCGCTGTACTATAAATAAGTAAGTTGGCGCCCATTTGAAATATGTACATGGTGTACAACAGCGGTATTAATATGTACATCAGTTTTGGTTAGCACAGGAAGGCCGTGCACCAAATTTCGTAAAGATGGCGCCAAAAGAAAGATGTTGGGCGTGGTCAACCGTTATGACCGCTACGCATCGAATTTCGAAATGCAACCTGCTTAACTTTCGCAAGTACGCTGCAAGGAATAAGTCTGCCAATTTTCAGTCTTCTACCTACATAGGAATTTGGAAAAAATGATTGTGAGTGAATGTTTTGCCTTTTATTAGCATAGATTATCATACCGTCTTCACTTGGGAAAACTGGAATTCCTCCTAAAATTAATTAGATAAACAATTGTCTAACACAGGGCAGCATGATTGCTTAGTGGTTAGCACGACCGCCTCTCAGCCCTAGGGATTCCAGGTCGAATCACAACCTGGGTGGAGTTTCCATGTTCTCGCCGTGTCCGCATGGGTTTCCTCCTTCAAATTGCCCCTTATACTGTAGAGTGTGTTTGTGTGAGTGAGCCTGACCAGCGATAAATTGGAATCCTGTCCTGAGTGTATCTGCCCAGTACCCAAAACCTTCTCCCCTGGTTGGGCATGTGAATCTAGTAGAGGATAAAGCGGAACATAATGGATGGATGGTTGGTCTAATACAGGCATTGTTCTACATCTAAGCCGATGTGGTTTCTGTAATGAAAACTGTCAAAGGCAAACAAGTACAAATTAGTAAACAATTTATATATACCATAAGGAGCATTAATGTGTTGCTACTCTGTTCATATGGTTGGCGCAGATAACCATCTTCACAAAGGCAGTACAAACAATTCATTGATGGAGGATTGTCATGCTGACAGACGTCACAGCCATCTTTTCAGAAAAAGAGCCTCTGAGTTGGCTAGTCTCCATTCGCAGTAATAACGCTAACCACCATACACCACCCTTCATCCCTCGTCAACTGGCATCTGCTTGTGTTTACTTGTTTAATTTAAAGCGATGCCTGGTTAACCGTGCTTCCCTCTTTATTAATAGCCCTAGGCCAGCAATTTGTACGTTCATCCGAACCCCTTCTGTTACTGCCCTATCACTACAGTCTGGAAATGTCTTTCTTATTAGCATTGTAAAGACTTTTAACTGTCCATATTCCCCGTCTAATTGTATGAAGTAGTAAGAGAATACTATTTAATGGCTGTTCAAGCATGGATAACGGTGTGTACTTTACGACAAAACCCAAAGCACACTTTAGGTTGCACGCCTAACAGGATCAACATTTATTGAACACACTAAATGTAAATGTTTTCTGTAAATGAATAGAAAAATAAAACAGACAGGAATATTATAGCACAATGAAAAAACTTTATCCATCCATCCATTATCTTCCACTTTATCCTCTATTAGGGTCGCGGGGGGTTCCCCATGTACATCCAGGGGAGAACGTTTTGGGTGCTGCGCAGATACACCCAGGACATGACACCAATCCATCACTGGGCACACATTCACTCAAACAAGCACACACACAAACACACTCTATATAGGGCAATTTGAAGCATTCATTTGACCTTGATCCATGTTTTTGGACTGTGGGAGGAAACCGGAGAACCTGGAGGAAACCCACACGGACACAGGGGGACAACATAGAAACTCCACCTAGGTTGGGATTCGAACCATGAATCCCTAGCGCTGAAAGGCGAATGTGCCAACAACTAAGCCACCGTGCCATCCCCAACTTAAACTTTATATAGCTTAAAATACTTTGCTCTCTATGAAAATAAATATTATCAAAATTATAAAAAATTATGTTACAACTATAAACAAAAAATAAATAAATAAATAAAATTAAATAATGCTCTTTGGCCATTAGAAAAATAAAACTTAAAATTAAAATATCTTTAAATATTTCTGCTCTCCATAACAATATTCTTGTCAAAAAAAAAGTCATACACATTTAAAATATGAGCAGGGTCCAAATAATTATATCACCGGACCATTAATAACAATAATAATAGATAAGTAAGTAAGTTAGTAAGTACGTAATTTATTTATATAGTGCTTTTTACAATAGTACATTGTCACAAAGCAGGTTTACAGTTTTATAAGCCGTTTAACCCTCAAAGAGCAAGCTCAAGCGACAGTGGCAAGAAAAACCTCCCAGTTATTTTTATCTTAAGGATGAAACCTTGGGAGGCCCAAGACTCAGTTGGGGGCTCATCCTCCTTGAACGGCCGGGCAGCATCAACAGTGTAGGACACTAATGCACAGATTGTGTGATGATCGGGTGTCCTTATTTAACAATTGGAAAACTATATAAGTCCATAGAGGGCATCCGGCAGGACTTTATACTGTCCATATTCTTGGTCTGATGGTTAAATGACCAATTGATCAATGTAAAATGATCTCTTGAGCTGGATATAATTGTATTACGGGTTTGTCACCTATGCCTCAGTGATAAGCTCTATAAGCTTGAAGGTGGCTTAGTCGTGAAAATGTTATATTGAAAAGCTCAGAGGTTTCTGACATGTCTAATATAATAGGACATGCGACGGCTAAAGTATAAAGCAGATAAGAATCACTCGTCCTTGGTCAACACACTCACTATTAAGTTCCAGCCTGCCGCTAAGTGAATGGTCCGAACAAAAGCTGGTTGTCAGTGGAAGAGCTTTGTGAAAAGTCAAGGATGAGCAGCTACACAAAAGGCAAATAACATTACCCGCAATTATTCTGTGTTGCTGTCTGCAGGTTTTTACAATCACATCTTTATACACACAGTCTACATTTTGAATTTCGTAAATTAAATGTGATATGTTAAAGATGGGGCAGCGCGGTGCCTTAGTGGTTAGCACGTTCGCCTCTCAGCACTAGGGATTCCCGCTTCGAATCCCCATCTGGGTGGAGTTTCCATGTTCTCCCCGTGTCTGCATGGGTTTTCTCCGAGTTCTCCGGTTTCCTCCCACAGTCCAAAAACATGGATCAAGTCAATTGCCCCATATTGAGTGTGTTTGTGTGTGTATGTGTGAGTGAGTGTGTCCTACCCCACCGCTACCCTAATATAGTATGAAGCGGAAGATAATGAATGAATGAATGAATGTTGAAGATGCTGCTACGATGTGCAGATGATTTATCTCTCAGCACGCCATTATTTATATGTTTTTTAAATCTATTTATTTCCCTGTCCTTGGTCTGCACTGTGTCTAAAAATGCACCTGACATCAGTTGGAGGAGAACAGAATTAGCATCTTACCCTTGTCCCCCTTCAGATGTACGTCTGGCACCAATCCAGTTCCCTTATCCTTTGAAGCATTGATATTTAAAATTATTTTATATATATAAAGTAGCCGTACAAAGGTATTTTTTTTCCACATTCATTCATTATCTTACACTCTACTAACTAGGGTTGTGGGGAAGGGGAGAATGTTTCGGGTGCTGGGCAGATACACCCAGGACAGGGTGCACACTCACTCACATACTGACTCACACATAAAAACACTATATAAGGGGCAAATTAGAGCATTCATTGTACCTTCAATCCATGTTTTTGGATCCCCAGCGCTAAGAGGCGAACATGCTTACCACTAAGCAACAGTGCTGCTTTTATATTTTCATTGTCCCCATTATTGGATGTCAACAGTACCACCACCGAGCAGGTGTTATTGGGTTGGTGCATTATTCCTATCCCAGCAGTGTCACTGAGGTGTTAAAATAAAACTACATTGCTGCACTAAAACCCCCTCACTGCTTCAGTGTCACGGCAGAACTGACAATAAACAATACACCACCCAAATGATACCTGTTCTGTGATGGGCCTTAGCAATAGAGAACAGAGAACCAACAGGGGACTACCAAAACAAAGGAAACAGATGGACTACAGTCTGTAATTATAAAACTACAAAGTCCATCTATATGGTAAGTGGAGGAAATAGACAATGGAGCCAGAAGGAGGTGTGTCCAAACTTTTGACTGGTGCTTTTTCCAAACACTGGTTAATAGAAGGGTTGTGTCAGGGAGGTCATCTGGTGTAAAACTGTGCAAGTCAAATATGCAGATTCTCTCCACTGTGGTGATCCCTAAGGAGAACAAGCTGAAGGAGCAGAAGAACAGTAATAGTAATATGTGTGGTTTGTTAAAAGCAATGTTAAAAAAGGCTATATTAAAATAAATGCATTTTAAAAAAAGGCAGGATATTTAAATTTTTTTACTTAGCTTTACCAGAGGTGCCAATTATTGTGAGGACATTCATATATCAGTTTCCTCCAAATTCACGAAGTCCTTGGCTAATTCCGTGTAGTCTTACCGATACATTGAAGACACAGCGTGATTATGATAATGTGTGAAAATGAGCTCAATTTACTGTGTATCAGGTGTAAAAATCTTGGACAATCAGAGCCACTGTTATTCATAAGCACACTGGGGGATCATTCAGTGAGCTGCAGCCCTATTGAATGTCACAGTGGGGAATCTGCTGGCGGGATGGAAGGAAAAATACCTGACTTGTGAGTTGTTTGGGATTCAGAAGAATAGAAATGTAATGTTTGCAAACACAGTTTAAAGAAAATTGTTTGCATGTAACATGGCTCACTGAAAACGGCATTCTTTTAAAATAGTACAGTACGTTAGGTACAGCTATATATATATATATATATATATATATATATATATATACAGTGGGTTGCAAAAGTATTCATACCCCTTGAACTTTTTCATATTTTGTCACATTACAACCACAAACATAAATATATTTCACTGGAATTTAATGTGAAAGACCAACACAAAGTGGTATACAATTGTGAAGTGGAAGGAAAATTATACATGAATCAACATTTTTTTTACAAATAAAAAACTGAAAAGTGCGACGTGCAAAAGTATTCAGCCCCCCTGAGTCAATACTTTGTGGAGCCACCTTTTGCTGCAATTACAGCTGCAAGTCTTTTAGGGTATGTCTCCACCAGCTTTGCACATCTAGTGACTGAAATTCTTGCCCATTCCTCCTTGCAAAACAGCTCAAGCTCAGTCAGATTGGATGGAGAGCGTTTGTGAACAGCAGTTTTGAGATCTTGCCACAAATTCTCAATTGGGTTTAGGTCTGGACTTTGACTGGGCCATTCTAACACATGAATATTCTTTTTTTAAACCACTCCATTGTAGCTCTGGCTTTATGTTTAGGGTCGTTGTCCTGCTGGAAGGTGAACCTCCGCCCCAGTCTCAAATCTTTTGCTGACTCCAACAGGTTTTCTTCAAGATTGCCCTGTATTTGGCTCCATCCATCTTCCCATCAACTTTGACCAACTTCCCGGTCCCTGCTGAAGAGAAGCACCCCCAGAGCATGATGCTGCCACCACCATATTTGACAGTGGGGATGGTGTTTTCAGAGTGATGTGCAGTGTTATTTCTCCGCCACACATAGCGTTTTGCATTGTGGCCAAAAAGTTCAATTTTGGTCTCGTCTGACCAAAGCACCTTCTTCCACATGTTTGCTGTGTCCTCAACATGGCTTCTGGCAAACTGCAAACGGGACTTCTTATGGTTTTCTTTTAACAATGGCTTTTTCTCCTTGCCACTCTTCCATAAAGACCACATTTGTGTAGTGCACGACTAATTGTTGTCCTGTGGACAGTTTCCCCCACCTGAGCAGTGGCTCTCTGCATTTCATCCAGAGTCACCATGAGCCTCTTGGCTGCCTCTCTGATCAGTGATCTCCTTGTTCGGCCTGTAAGTTTAGGTGGACGGCCTTGTCTTGGCAGGTTTACTGTGGTGCCATACTCTTTCCATTTCCGGATGATGGATTGAACAGTGCTCCGTGAGATGTTCAAAGCTTTGGAAATCTTTTTATAACCTAAGCCTGCTTTAAACTTCTCCAAAACCATATTCCTAACCTGTCTGGTGTGTTCTTTGGACTTCATGATGCTGTTTGCTCCCCAATATTCTCTTAACCAACATCTGAGGCCGTCACGGAGCAGCTGTATTTGTACTGAGATTAGATTACACACAGGAGGACCCTTTTGAGTCATTAGCACTCATCAGGCAACTTCTGAATGCAATTGGTTGCACTCAGGGAAAAGGGGGCTGAATACTTTTGCACGTCGCACTTTTCAGTTTTTTTATTTGTAAAAAAAATGTTGATTCATGTATAATTTTCCTTCCACTTCACAATTGTATACCACTTTGTGTTGGTCTTTCACATTAAATTCCAGTGAAATATATTTGTTTGTGGTTGGTTGTAATGTGACAAAATATGGAAAAGTTCAAGGGGTATGAATACTTTTGCAACCCACTGTATATATATATATATATATATATATATATATATATATATATATATATATATATATATATATATATATATATATATATAGCTGTACCTAACGTACTGTACTATTTTAAAAGAATGCCGTATATATTCATATTCATTCGTTCATTCATTCATTCATTCATTATCTTCCACTTTGGCCTATATTAGGGGAGGTTCCCCATGCCCATCCAGGGGAGAACGTTTCGGGTGCTGGGCAGATACACCCAGGACAGGGCACCAATCTATCGCTGGGTACACACTCACACAGACACGCACATATACGCTATATGGGGCATTTTGGAGAACTCAATTGACTTGATCCATGTTTTTGGACTGTGGGAGGAAACCAGAGAACCCGGAGGAAACCCAGGCGGACACGGGGAGAACATGGAGGACATGGGGATTCGAACCGGTTCCCCCAGTGCTGAGAGACGAACGTGCTAACCACTAAGCCACCGTGCCGCTATATATATATATATATATATATATATATATATATATATATATTAACATTAAGCTAATGCATTCAATTTTAACATATCAAAAACAGTACATAATCATCGTACAACAATCTTTTACTTGTGTTGATTTGTTAATATATACATTACATATATTTAGTCATTTTGCAGATGATTTAATTGAAAATGACTTAGAAATGAACAACACAAATTGTTGTCTGTAAATTAACGAGTAACCAGCAGAACTGTATTTCAATCAATATTGTGAACTCAAAAAGCGTGTATTAAAAAAAGCATACATATATTAAATATACAGTACCAGTCAAAAGTTTGGACACGCCTCTGCATTGTTCCAATTATTGTCCATGTTCTAAGTTCCACTTCCTGTGAAGATGGACTTTGTAGTTCTACAATTCCAGACCGTAGTCCATGTGATTGACTACAGTACATTCTGTCTACGTCCCCTTTACTCTGTTTTAATGGTCAGGACTCCAATAGTAGCACCACACAGCAGGTATTATTTGGTTGATGCATTATTCCTATCCCAGCAGTGTCACTGAGGTGTTTAAATGAAACTACAGCAGCACTGCTGCACTAGAACCCCCTCACCACATCAGTGTCACTGCAGAACTGACAATGAAAAATTCACCACCCAAATGATACCTGTTCTGTGATGATCCTGACCAATAGAGAACAGAGAACCAACAGGGGACTAACAAAAACAAAGAACACAGATGTAAGTAAGACGGAGGCGTTTCGGGGCAAAAACAAAATAACCTGACCAGGACAAAATGACCTGCAATTACAGAGAAGGAACATGTACATTCTGGTTCTCTAGAACGTCGTTACTTTTCACACATTAGATCACACACACGCTTTTGTTTGCTCAAAAATATGGATAGTATATCCATCCATCTATTACCTTCTGCTTACTTATATACTACTGCAAGATCCTCAGCGCTGAAAGCCGAACGTGCTAACCACTAAGCCACCATGCTGCGTTGGACAAAATAGTTTATTGTAAAGTCTAATTAAGTTATGAGTTAAATTCTAAAGATGCAGCAGGGGTCAATTAGATTTGTCAGTATTTAATTGTTCTTGTAAGTATAAGATAAAGAGCTTGTGCTTTGCAACAAATTAATTCCTTGTAATTTTGCTTCTAATAAAGCCTGCTACATACAGCAATTAAAGGCGACTAACCAATGATGTGACAGCTTAATAAATGCACACGACATCCTCTGCTGCAGCCCCAAACACAGTCAGCCTATAAGGCTCATCTTATCTCATTATCTTCGGTTTAATTCTATACTAAGGATTGGGGGGTGGGGTGGGGGTGGGGTCTCCTCATGCCTTTCCAGGGGAGAAGGTTTTGGGCGCTGGGCAAGATCAAGTTCAATTGGTTTTGTTTGTCATTCCAACAATATACATTGGTGTATACAGGAACAAGGTGCTACACATAACAGCAACTACTCAACCCAACATTTAGTGCACATATGCCAATAACATGTGCAAAACAAGAATTACAATCAATACAAGACAATATACAGGGCAATAAGCATTCAAGTAAAGGGGAGGGTACAGTGAAGTATACACCACTGGTGGGCCACTTGCAATGTGCAAAAATATGTCAATGGTTATGAATGTAAATGTTTTAGCAGCAATTATCTATAAATGTAAAAAGACAGATAAACCCAGAACAGGCTGCCTGCAGCATGTGACTCCGACATCACTGACTAGAGCATCAGAACTAAAATACAATCTTATACACTCTTTATTCATGGATGCGCTCACACATGGGCAGTCGCAGCCAGATGCTCCAACCGAACACAACTGTGCAGCCGATCCACCGTGTCATGGCCTTTTAAGGTTGAGTGAATTCACAGGATCCTGTGAACTTTCCATTCGACTTTTTTTCAGTATCATGACCTTATTTCCGAACAAATCTTCGGAGCTGTAGAAGGTTAGCCTTGCCTTGACTCTAAACAAAGGAGACAGTAGCCAAGGCAGACTTTGCCTTTCTGTTAGTGAGCATTTATAATTTCCTTCCTCGATCGATAATTACACCCTGTCCGCGTGTCCGGCACGGTTCCTTTCCTTAGTCCCGTTGCGCCGAGGGTTGCCGCGAGGCAGAGTGGCAATTATTGAAATGCATGACGTGAACGGGAGGAGATTTGTCAGCGTTCTTTCGCCTCTGACGGCAGTTTAATCCAAGTGGGAAGGAGCTGGAGTGAGTTCATTTGTATGGCGCTGTGTCAGGAGGAAACGAGGGAAGTGGTGCGGGCTCAACAAGATGCAGGAAGCAGAAACTCCGCTTCAGAGGCACCGGACACTCATCAACCAACATCATTTATCTCAGCCTCACATAAGTGTTTATGTCAGGGAGCCAATATTCCATTGGCTCCCTGTAGCTGCTGCATTCAGTACAAGTCACTGACTCTGGCCTAGAGAACAATTTCTGGATCTGCCCCCTCTTACCTTTTCAAAATACACTCTGGCTCGTTCACTCTAGTGATGATTGTCGCCTGGTGATTCCACCTCACCCAGGAGCTAATTCTCACTCCGTGGCGTTCACCACTGCAAATTGGTGGAACCATCTTCCCAACTCTGTCCGTAAGGTTGAGTCACTTAGTATTTTTAAGAAACTACCGAAAAAAATGCAGGATCAGATAAAGATCAAGTAAGTTCAAGTACCGTATTTTCCGGACCATAAGGCGCACCGTATTATAAGGCGCAGTCTGAATTACGGGGTCTATTTCTGTATTGATCCCACGTATAAGGCGCACCGTACTATAAGGCGCAGTCTCAATTACGGACTCTATTTCTGTACGGTACTTATTCTGTACGGCACCGTATTATAAGGCACTTGTTAAAACATACGATCTACAAGAAAAGTAAAGGATGCAAAACGCTGATTTATAATTGAAGTTTATTCTACTACTTGACAAAACACACATTATTTTAATCACTCTTCTCCCACAAATCCATCAATGTCCTCATCTTCTGTGTCTGAATTAAAAAGCTGTTTCACTATCGAGCACTCCGGGTTCCCCCTCATCAATGTTTGAGTCCGTCTCGTCGCCAGGCGGCTGTTCAGCAACGATGCCGGCTTTCGCGAAAGCTCGGACAACAGTTACAGCAGAAACCTTAGCCCGGGTATCCACAATCCATTCACAGACGGTGGCGTAACTCGCCCGCCGCTGCCTCCCGAGTTTTAGTAAACATGCGTTCGCCGTCTCTATCCATCGCTCCCACACCGCCCGCAACTTTAAACGCCCTGTTTACGCCAATGTCCAGTGGTTGGAGTTCTTTATTTAATCCTCCCGGAATGATGGCAAGCGCCGAATTAATTTTCGGTCGCACAACAATACTTTTATAGAATTTGGAACTCAGTACACGTATAAGTCGCACCGGATTATAAGGCGCACGTCCGATTTCTGGGAAAATTTTAGGCTTTTAGGTGCGCCTTATAGTCCGGAAAATACGGTAATTTATTTATATAGCGCTTTTTACAACAGTACATTGTCACAAAGCAGCTTTACAGAATGAAAAGCCTTTAAACCCCCAAAGAGCAAGCTGAAGCGACAGTAGCAAGACAAAAATCCCTGTTATGATGTTATTTTAAGGAAGAAACCTTAGGAGCACCAAGGCTCGGTGGGGGACTCATCCTCCTTGAGCAGCCGGGCAGCATCAACAGTGTAGGACAGCCATGTGCAGATTGTGTCAAGATCAGGTGACAGTATTTAACAAATGGAAAAATTCTAACACCTGAAAACTATATTTAAGTCCATTGAGGGCCTCCTGCAGGACCGCCAGTCCAATTAATATCCAGGTTCCCTCCAGTAATGATCGTAGCCACAGTGCTTCGGCAGAGCCATTGATGAAGATCTGACGATCAGGTTTGATAATTCCACAGTGTAGCTGGTTTTCTACCAACTACTGACTTGTGGTGTTCTCAGAAATGTTTAAATGACTATGATGTAAATGTTTATCTTGCTATGTGAAGCTGTATTCAGGACACACTAGAGGATGCATTATTATGTATGTGTCTGCCATATACTCTCTAGCAATCACATGCTCTTAAAGAACGAGGATCAACAGCTCAAACATCACTTGACACCAGTCAATCGCGACTGCACTGATAGCTTCACTACTCTTCTCGATTGCCAATCGATAAGAGGCACACTTTTATTATGTCATTTGATCTGGCCACCTGCCTGTGTGCCTGACACCTGATCAGAGTATGACAAAGTAGTATTGATCTCCCATAGCAAGCCGGTCTGATTTGCACAAGGCTTTAGCGATCTCTTACAGGACACATCTAGAACAGCGCTGCCCGTCGCTAGCTTTGGATTTCTATTGGACAGGCACTCCTGCAGGATGCCCTCATTGGACATATATAGTTTTTCAATTGTTAGAGCTTTTCCAATTGTTAAATACAGGTCACCTGATCTTGACACAATCTGGCTGTCCTACACTGTTGATGCTGCCCAGCCATTCAGGGAGGATGAGTCCCCCACCGAACCTTGATGCTCCTAAGGTTTCTTCCTTAAAATAACAACAGAACAGGGAGTTTTTTCTTGCCACTGTCACTTTGGCTTGCTCTTTGGGGGTTTAAAGGCATTTAACTCTGTAAAGCTGCTTTGTGACAATGTACTGTTGTAAAAAGTGCTATATAAATAAATTACTTGAACTTGAACTTACTTGATCGTTATCTGATCCTGCAGTTTTTTTTCTGAAGATGCGTCTTTAGTAGTTTCTTAAAAATATTATATGACTCAACCTTACGGACAGACTTGGGAAGATGGTTCCACCATTTTGCAGTGGTGAGCGCCACGGAGTGAGAATTAGCTCCTCGGTGAGGTGGAATCACCAGGCGACAATCATTACTAGAGCAAAGTGAACGAGCCGGAGTGTATTTTGAAAAGATAGAGAGAAGGTAAGAGGGGGCAGATCTGGAAAGGTTTCTTCCTTAAAATAACAACATAACCAGGAGTTTTTTCTTGCCACTGTCACTTCGGCTTGCTCTTTGGGGGTTTAAAGTACAAAGTACTATTGTAAAAAGCACTGTATAAATAAATTACTTGAACTTGAACTTGCTTTGGATGCCCTCTGCTTAAACACAATGTATATTGGAAACACGAGGGAGGATCCAAAAATAAAATCACTTCGCCAAAGGTAACCCGGACCTAATTTGTACCAGTCACTATGATTAAGCACGGACCCGAAAGGCACAGAGAACTGGCATTTAGGAGAACGCAGTCGATTCCAAACTTCAGCCGGTGCATTTTCTGCCTGTTTTTCAGAATTGTGTGCGAGATGGATGCTGCTCCGCCAGACACCCGGGCCGGCCCCGTGCAGCTTTGTGTGGGAGAGTGCAAGCCTGAGCTGCAGGCCCGCTCCTCTCAGCTCTACTCCTTCGTGGTAAGATTTCAAATCCCAGCACGTCTCTGAATTATGCAGGAAGGAAGTGGTAGTACTTACATTTGTTTTGGTATCATATTAATGGCTTCACTTATGGGAGCTCATAAATAATGTTGCAGTAAGCTGTTATGCATTTGGACACATTTGAACTTTCGGGCAGAAAGGTGAGGAGTGGAGCTCTGTGCAGCATAACAAACCGCTCGAGCAAAACGCTCAAATGGAGCAGAAAATAAATAACACATCAGTACTATTACTACTAAGGGAAAAATATAATTGCTCCAACTTTAATTAAAAAATGTTCATACTTTATGTTTTTTAATTATTTTTTTACGACACGATTTGTTAATTTTATTGTTAGTAATGTAACCTCACTAGTGACATTTGAAATGCTAATTGAAATGTTATTTTTGTTTTTCGACACATATTTATAAACTCAATTTCTTTGGTTTTGCTTTTTATGTGCCACTGTGATAAGGGTACAGTATCGCTGGGAGAAGATTAGCGGACAAATTTTTTTTAAATTCATTGTTAATCATTTGATTTTTAATAATTGTATTAATAAATTTATTTATTAATAATTTGTTTAAAATAAGCCTACTTGGGAATAAAACCTTGTTTTTTTTATTGATGTGGCTGTTTTATAAAAACAATAATCACAAAAGGGCATGCATTATTGTGCATAAATAACATAAGGAGGTGTTGTTAGGCCTGACTCGTAGCCTAACAACAGAGTGCAGTTGCATGTTTCCCGTAATTTAATGAAAATAATGCACAACCTCGAGTTCCTTATTGTTTTAATAAAACAGCAGATCCATTTTTGGACACACTCTTTAACAGACCAATTATATGGGGCAATTAAGAGATACTTTTAGAGAAGTTTTACTTGTGGCAGGGACGCAGTTGTGCTGGAGAGTGTGCAATGGATAATAAAAATGTGCGATGTTTTTCGTGATGTCATCTAGTCCGGTTAAAATAAACATTGATTGCTAAGTAACAGGATACCGGCTTAGTGCTTATTGGGAATCGGCTCGCCATGTGTTTTCTGGTGTTGCTTCGCATCCCTGCATCGCCATGATCGTTCTCTCCATAGCGTGGGATGTTTCACCTTATAAAAGCTGCACACCTTCCGCAACGGTGCTGTCAGCAGAGGTGTTAATGACCTCCAATTATTGTCTATCGCACACTCCCCAGCACAACTGCGTCCCTGCCACAAGTACAACTTCTCTAAAAGTATTTCTTAATTGCCCCCATATAATTGGTCTGTTAAAGAGTGTGTCCAAAAATGGATTGGCGCCCTGTCCTGGGTGTATCTGCCCATTGCATGAAAGATTCTCCACCCACTGAGCATGAGAACACCCCCGTATGACCTTTATAAAGGAATAAGTGGTCAAGATAATGAGATATCAGATTTAAAATAGGAATAATAGCATTTAGTTCATAGAAATGCTCTCAAGACGTCTCTCTCAAGATGTGATGTGATCAACTATACGAATTAATTATAGTGGTGGTTCCTAAACTTTTCAGACCAAGTACCACCCATTATTAAACCAAAATTTGTAAGTACCACCTATGTTTTTCGTCATGGAACAACATGCATTAATGGTAATAAATCACAAAAAAGAGGTATTGTTGGTCGTGATGCATAGCAGGGTACAGCTACAACTCTTTCCCGTAAATTTTTCACAATAATACACAACCTGCAAGGTGTGGTGGCTTAGTGGTGAGCATGTTCACCTCTCAGCGCTGGGGATCCAGGTTCAAATCCCAATCTAGGTGGAGTTTCCATGTTGGCGTGCTGTCCTGGGTGTATCTGCCCAGCGCTCAAAACATTCTCCCCTGGATTGGCATGGGGAACCCACCACCCTCACACGACCCTAATAGAGGACTAAGCGAAAGATAATGAATTAATGAATACACAACCTTGAGTGTCTTATTGCTTTTATTAAATGGTTACAAAGACACTACGTATAATAAAAAACAAGGTTTAACGCTAGCAAAATGCTAATAAACTGGGCTTTTGCGATGTAATCTAATCCGTTTTTTTAAATAATCACCGATCTCTAGCAATCATATACAACTATCTAGTGGCCAAATTACAGAACACAGTTTATAAAATATATTGGAAAATATAATGTATAGCATGGGCGGCACGGTGGCTTAGTGATTAGCACGTTCGCCTCTCAGTGCTAGGGATTCCCGGTTCGAATCCCCATCTGGGTGGAGTTTCCATGTTCTCCCCGTGTCTGCGTGGGTTTCCTTCGGGTTCGCAGGTTTCCTCCCACAGTCCAAAAACATGGATCAAGTCAATTGAATTCTCAAAATTGCCCCATATAGAGTGCGTCTGTGTGAGTGAGTGTGTGCCCAGCGATGGATTGGCGCCCTGTCCTGGGTCTATCTGCCCAGCGCCCGAGATGCTCTCCCCTGGATGGGCATGGGGAACCCCACCGCGACCCTAATAGAGGATAAAGCGGAAGATAATGAATGAATGAATAATGTATAGCCATACCATTATCTGGTGTACCACATTGTTCTACTTTACGTAGCACCAGTGGTATGCGTACTACTGAATTATGGTATTGGTTCATTTTATTTGTCATGAAGTTTGTTCTCAGAGTGTGGTTTGATCTTTTTAAAGGCTGTCTCTCGATGCAGTCGGCTACTTAATGCATAATGAAATGATTTTCACACCCACTACTGAGCCTAATGGCAAAAGCATTCATGAGACTAAACACTCAGTTAAATTAGGGTTCTAACTGCAGATGGAGTGTTTTTGTTGGAACTGTACATTATTATAAATCGCAGGCTTTAATTGTCAGCGCGTTCCATTAAACTGAAAGCTCCTGAAATGGTGCTCCTCCTCTTATTTGGAAAGCAAAGTTCCTGACAGTGTAATCAAATTTGTTTTCAGCGTGGAGCAATTATAAATGTGCAACACCACTGGGAACACACGGCGAACATGGAGACAATGAAGGCCGTTAGCGAAATTGAAAGCAGGATGGCAGCCATGTTTCCCTGCACCAAAAAAAACACCAGAGGGGACACTTATGCGCCACCATTCACGAACACACACATGATTACCCATCCCGAAGCAATTAAGAGCGGCTTCTTATTAGCTGTGCTGTTTTCATTATGACTTTACATACCCCCCACAGTCATGTGTCTTGGGGTGTGTGTGAGTGTGCGTGTGTGTACGTGTTCAAGTCTCACGAGGGGCATTTAAAACCTACTCCACCTCTCATGTCACAATCACACATGAAAAAGAACATGTCTTTACTGAAAGAGAATCCCTGAGAGACCCAGCAGCCTCTGAGATTATGTGTGTGAAGTCGACCTCAAGTGCTTTTAATGCTCTTTAATATTTATCTATCTGCACTTTATCAGCTTTTTTAATATTTAAATTGAAATTAAGTGTAACAGTCTTTATACACACACACATATATATATATATATATATATATATATATATATATATATATATATATATATATATATATATATATATATATATATATATATATAAAACCAGGATAAAAGTGTCTGCTAAATAACCAAATGTAAGTGTAATGTAACGTTGTGTGTGTGTGTGTGTGTGTGTGTGTGTGTGTGTGTGTGTGACCCAGCAGCCTCTGAGATTATGTGTTTGAGGTTGACCTCAAGTTCTTTTAATGCTCTTTAATATTTATCTATCTGCACTTTGAGCTTTTTCAATATTTACATTGGAATTCAGTGTGACAGTGTTTATATATATATATATATATATATATATATATATATATATATATATATATATATATATATATATATATATATATATATATATATATATATTAGCATCTGCTTAATTACCAAATGAAAAAAAAAAGTGTGACTTACAAGTATAACAACTTGATGTCTGTGGTCAGAGCACAATGACAGAACCCCTAAAGCAATGAGGATCCACATAGGTAACTTCAGTGAACATGGGATTTAACCTCACAACCTTCAGATTCATAGTCCAACTCTATTACATATATAAATCCCAAAAAGGTATATATTATCATTATTATTATTATTATTATTATCTTTTTATTGATCTAACTGTTGACTTTTTGTCCAAAGTGGACTTTCAAGGTTATGATCTGTTAGACTAAGTGAAAGAAAGCCATAAATACCATTGACTATTATTATTATTATTATTATTATTATTATTATTATTATTATTATGCAATTATCAACTTTAGTGCCAGAAAACACAAAAAAACAATTCACTGTTTCTTATGTTTCTTATTATTTTGATGTAAAAAAAAAGACAATGCAGGACTGAACAGTAACACAATATATTCAATTATTTTGTTAAAATCCAAAAAAAAAAAAAAAAAAAAAAAAAAAAATCTGTGGACAACATGAGACGTCCAGTTTTTCAAGGACTTTTCATAAACTGCTGTCTGTGTTCAAACTACAGGAAACTTGTCAATTTTGGAGAAATAGTAATCCAGACATACTCATAATCTCTTTGTGATGTAGTACTACTAGCAGTAGTTTGAATAACATTCATTTTACACTTTCTGTTCCAGACACCCTCTGTAACGGGCCTGTCACCCAGTCGGGGCCCGGAATCAGGTGGCACCAAGGTGACCATTATTGGGGAGAATTTGGGTGCTGGAAGCAAAGTGAGCGTTCTGTTTGGAAATCAGACCTGCGAGTTTTATGAGTAAGAATGCTGTTTGTCATTACTATTATCATTCTTAAATATCCATCAGCTATTGTATATGTTAATTCTACAGTGTAGTTGGTTTTCTTCATAACTACTGACTTGTGGTGTTCTCATTTGTAAGTCGCTTTGGATAAAAGCGTCTGCTAAATGACTAAATGTAAATGTAATGTTATGATGCCTGGTCAGAAAATTATCACCATTCAAATTTAAGGGAGGAAATACTTAAAAGCCCTTGATTGGATAATCGCCGGTGTAATCAATAATTTGTAATAAAAAATTATTTTTACCTCAACTGTGTTAAAATCTTTATCCTAGCACTGTGGAAAATGTGCTAATGTTTTTCCAAGAAGTAATATTATTTGCCTGCATTAAGAAAATAGCTACGCAGATTCAGAAATTACAGTATTTTCTTCTACGAAATGGTTGCTTTTACCAGCACCTTGCAAAAAAGTTTTAAGATGCATTCAACAATTTTTTCACTTACCATATACATAGACTTTGTAGTTTTACAATTACAGACTGTAGTCCATCTGTTTTCTTTGTTTTTTGTTAATCCCCTGTTGGATCTCTGTTGTCTATTGGTCAGGACCATCACAGAACAGGTATCATTTGGGTGGTGGATTGTTTATTGTCAGTTCTGCAGTGACACTGATGTGGTGAGGGGGTTTTAGTGCAGCAGTGCTGCTGTAGTTTCATTTCAAACACCTCAGTGACACTGCTGGGATAGGAATAATGCACTATAACTCCTCTGTGGTGCTACTCTTTGGGTCCTGACCCTTAGAGAACAGAGTAAAGGGGACGTACACAGTATGTAATGTAGTCCACAAACAGATCTACTACAGTCTGGAATTATAGAACTACTAAGTCCATCTTTACGGTATGTGGAAATGAGAACATGGACAAAAAGCGGAGACTTTTAGCTGATACTAAATGTGGTATTGTACTGTTTGTAGACGGACGATGACGGAGATCGTGTGCTACTCTGCACCCTCTCTGTCGGGTGTGGGCCCAGTGCAGATCAGCGTGAGTGTGGACCACGCCCAGGTGAAGGAGAGCCTTGTTTTCGAGTACATTGATGACCCCACTGTGCAGCGCATCGAACCTGAATGGAGCATTGCCAGGTAGGACATTTTCATTCCTTACTCATTCTGCATCCTGTTACTAATGCGCCCGGTTATAAAAGGAGCTAAAGTCCTTCAACTTTTCTTTACTTGAATGCAGCCTTTACAGCGTAATGCATTTCTACCCTGAGCTCAAATTTGAAAGAGAATTTTTATCAACTTGGTACCGAAAACCTCTCGCTTGATTTTAACAGACAGGACGGTGAATGCCAGTTTAGTACCTGTTTTCTGGCTTAGTTACGGTAAAGAGATCTGTTAGAGCAGCCGCCCTGAAAAAGTCCTAGTGTGTGTCCGTCTGCTGCTGGCTGCTACTGAATATACCACTGTGGTGCTGGCACATCTGAAATTAGCGCAACTGATAAGTGGTGTAAGAGGACAAAGATGGAGACACTCAGAACATGTGGCAGAGGTGTGAGCTTGCAGCAGATGGCTTGGAAATGAGGTTCAGTTTGAGATCTCACAGTGGGACTACAGGAGACTGAGACAAAAGAGGAAAGGGAAAGACAATTCTGAAAAGAGGTTATAATCATATTAATAAATATATATATTGTTCTTATTAAGCAAGTTAAATATGAAAACAGAATTAAGTCATTGAATTATATATTATTAAAAAATGTACTCATTAGTTTATAACCATAAAGCTGTTTTAAAACATTAGAAACATTAAACCTCTGTATGAAGTGTGACCTGCTGTATATGTGTGTATCTCCTCTATTAGGGTTGTGGGGGGGTTCCCCATGCCCATCCAGGGGAGAACGTTTTGGGCGCTGGGCAGATACACCCAGGACAGGACACCAATCTATCGCTGGGCACACACTCACTCACACACACAGACACACACAAACACACTCTATATGGGGCAATTTGGAGAATTCAATTGACCTTGATCCATGTTTTTGGACTGTGGGAGGAAACTGGAGAATCCAGAGAAAACCCACACAGCCACAGTGAGAACATGGAAATTCTACCGGCTATCCCTAGCGCTGAGAGGCAAACATGCTAACCACTAAGCCACAGTGCTTCCCATATATTTGTTTATATCCCAGTATCCCATTACTTAGCAATCAATGTTCACTTTTAAAACTGGACTATATTACATCACAGAAGACAACTTTATTAAGAATTAATAAATGCATAAATGAATCAGTCCTTTTTTCTTTATTATAATGTGCTTGTAATCAGTTTCTAAAAGCAATAAGGCACTCGAGGTTATGTATTATTGTGAATAAATTACAGGAAAGAGGTATAACTGTACTCAACTACCCGACATGGCTAATAACACCTCTCTAGTGTAAACGTTAATTTACATGTAATTAATCGCTTCTTGGCATGTTTTTCAGGGAAAAGAAACTTTATTTAACTGACAGGAAAAGAAATAAACAACATAAAAAAACTTCCACATCATCTAAATATAAGTTCCCTCTGGGCACAACAGCACTAATCACACTCTCCTCCAATCAGTAGTGTTGCTGCTCAACCTACGTAGAGGTGGTGAGACATCTTGGCCTGCTGGTGGTTATAAAGAGTAAATAAACCTCCACAGGCCTCAAATGTCATGGTAATTAAAGCAATGATGTGGATTTGCATAGAGAACACACATATACACACATGCAAACACACACTTTCAGCTTTATTTATAAAATTAATAAAGTTTGACATTCTTGATTGCCTTTTAGACAATGTAAATGACATTGTCTAACTGTTTCATGTTGCTGGAATCTGCTTTCTAAGTTAATACCGGATTGATTTATGCCATTTTTTGTCTTGAGTAAAACCCTGGACACAGAAAGATGAAAGAAGCAGTCTAGTTCAAAAAGCACCAACGTTTCCTATTAATATGTCTTTGAAAGCAGCTCGGTGTATATGTGTCAGGGTAACATATGCGTTAATAAAGCTCAGCCTGCATGATATTTTTAATAAGTCCTTGAATAAAATGCACCCTTGACGCTCATACGGCTCACTGTGGAATTTTAAGAAAGAATTGAAGCAATGATTAATAAAAGATTTTTTTTAAAGATATTTTAGGCTCTTAGGCAAAGAACGCCAGTTCAGTAGACGGTGTTTCAGTCGGCCAAGGACAGATTTGCATTCACACGAAACGAATGTGGCCACATGCTGCTCAGAATACATTCGAGTGTGGTGCAAATGATAGGGTCTAATTGTGGATTTAGTGCGACTTATGTGCATTCACACCAGTAGCCGACACTCTGTGTTTGGTATCCAATCAGCAAAAACACGTAATTCATGTAATAATGTATTAACAGGGTTTGAAAAAGGTGAGCATTTAGTGACATCATAAAATGTTGACTCTTTCTTATTTTTTAAGTTCACATCTCATCTCATTATCTTGAGAACATGAGAACTGGGGTCATAGAGGGGGTTCCCCATGCCCATCCAGGGGAGAACGTTTTAGGCACTGGGCAGAAACACCCAGGACAGGGCACCAATCTATCGCTGGACACACACACACTCACTCATACAAACACACATACACTATATTTGGGCAATTTAGATAGGGACAATTTACAGCAGTCAATTTACCTTGAATCAGTTTTTGGAGAGTGGGAGGAAACTGGAAAACCTGGAAAACCTGGAAACTCCACCAAGATCGAATTAGAATCTGGCCCCATTAGGACATAGTAAGGTACATTCTGTAGATAAGAACCCGACTGGCTCACAAAGCTTCAACCCCATCAAACACCTTAGTATTGACCTTGAATTGTGCCAGGCCCTTTTATCCAACTTTATTGTCTGACCACACAGATGCTCTTTTAAAAAATGGGCAAAGATATCCATTGACACTGTCCAAATTGTTGTAGAACCCCTTCCCAGAAGAGTGAAAGCTGTTTTACCTGCAAAAAAAAGATGACTGGCTGAAAATGGGATATTCAAGAGGTTCTAGATGTTATGTGCTCCAGTACTTTTGTGCTTCTACTGTAGAAAATGTCTGAATTTGTTTTTTTTTTTAGTAAGTGTTTGGTGAAGTCAATGCTTAAAGCTTTATTGTTGTTGTTTCCAGCGGACACACTCCTTTGACAGTGACTGGAACCAACTTGGATGTCGTCCAGGAACCCAGGATACGGGTGAAATACGGTGGACGAGAATCAGTCAACGTATGTAGAGTTAAATATGTTTCTTTTGAAGTTCTAACATTTGATTTGGACTGCAGCTGCTTAACTGACACAGGATACATCCGAAGGCTTGTATGTCTGATGTCTTTTAATAAGTTAGCACCAACTAAGTGGTCAAAAAATAATTGTAACACTTTCTATGAATCCGGTATTCATGATGCATTATAATAGCATTTACAAAGCTTTATAAAGTATTCATAATGCTTTGTAACATTTATTTTAAGCCTTTGTTAATGTACATAGACGTTCATAAACATAGTCATAAATTGTTATAACAGTCTGACGTAAGGCTTTATAACACAAAGTAACAATGTGTTATGATATGAACTTATTTCAACAAGATGATTACACTTTACTTAAAGTCTGTAAAGAGCATTTATAAGCTTTTATAAGTCATTATGTACTATTATGTATGCAGTCTCTTTCAAAGAGGTAATTAATTAAATAATAAAATAAATAATTAAATAAAATAATTAAATAAAATAAATAGTTATGAGCTCTTATAAAGTCATTTTCAGGAAAAGCATTCTTTAAAAACAAACTTTATAAGGCTTTATGTCGCTGGTCTCTATAGTAAGTTGATGAACATTTAAAACATAGAATTTATAATGCATTATGCCACTTTGTGTCATAAAGCCTTATAGCATGTTCTTATAACACTTTTTAAGTGTGGTTATATACATCTATGAACATCAAAAAAGGCTTATGACAAGTATTATAAAGCATTATGAATACTTTATAAAGCTTTATAAATGTGTTATTAATGCATTATGATTACCAGATTTAGTTAAAGTGTTAAGATATTTAATTAGATATCTTAGCCACAGTTTCAAATAAGACTCCTCTTCTTGTTTGCTATGGGTAGTTATGTGTAAATAATATTGCATAATATTCAGAATGAATGTTTTTTTTAACATTTTATTGCATTTTTTTAATAATAAAAGCTAAAAGTAGGCTTTCCCTGGAAGGTGTCAGAGGACAATTAACTACAGTAAGAATCCTCATCATCACCAAAACCTGCGGAGCTGAAATAGGGCTGAGGAATTGATTTGAATTATATTAGTTCTTTAATCCTGAAGGAACATTTTTAATTAAGGGAGGTATGGTTTTCCAGGTTAAGCTCGAAATAGAGAGCAACAACAGGTTTGTGAGGTTTGCAGGTTTATATTAATACAATGATCTAAATATGATGGTTCTCCACTGTCCCTTATACACCCATGTTGCTGTATATTACTTATTACTTTTATTTTTAATTAACTCATGAAGGGCCAGCACGGTGGCACATTTGCCTCTCAGCGCTGGGGATCAAGATTTAAATCCCAAACCATTCTCCCCATGTCCACATGGGGGGTTCTCTGGCTTCCTCCAACAGTCCAAAAACATGGATTCAAAGTAAATTGAATGTAATAAATTGCCCCATATAGTGTGTATGTGTGAGTGAGTGTGCCTAGTGATAGATGGCACCCTGTCCTGAGTGTATCTGCCCAGCGCCCTAAAGGTTCTCCACTGCATGGGCATGGGGAACCCCTTGCGACCCTAGTAGAGGATAAGGCAGTAAATAATGAATGAATTAGGCGGCATGGTGGCTTAGTGGTTAGCACATTCGCTTCTCAGCAGTTGGGATTCAGGTTTGAATCCCAATCAGGGTGAGGTTTCCATGTTCTCCCTGTATCCTCTCTGGGTTCTCCAGTTTCCCCCCACAGTCCAAAAACATGTATTGAAGGTAAATTTAATGTTCTAAATTGCCCCATATTGTGTGTGTGTGTGTGTGTCTATGTCTATGTTCCCGGTGATCGATTGGCGTCCTGTACTGGTTGTATCTGCCCAGCACCCGTAGGGAACCGTAGTAGAGGGTTAAGTGGAAAATAATAAATGAATAAATAAATAAAGCAAACAGCATAAACTGTTTTGTTTCACACATTATATTTTAAAGGTCTAAACGAGCACAACAAACAGCCAGTCTGTGTAACCGGCATTTAAATGTATTATTCTGATTAGCAGCACATGATGCCCTCCGTCTCATGTGTATTCAGTGGGAATACTGCATTAAACATGCATGACATCCAATTAAAATGTCAGAGAACATCAAGATCTCAGAAGGAATAAGGGATTTACTTTTTTCCCCACATTGCGAACTTCTCATATGTTCTGCACTCTCATTCATGCACCTGATGTATCTTGTTCTTGCCCTTGTATTTTTTTTCTCTATGTATAATAATTCATTAATATCAACACTCTCAAGTGCATTGGAACACTCCATGTTCTTTCATTTTGGCCATGAGCATAACCCAACTCCGTTCTGATGGACAAATGGCATTCAGCCATCTGCACTGAAGGAATAAAACTCCGTAAAATGATGTTGGTACTGCCAAGGTGTAAAAAAAATCAATTTCCACCAGACAGCCCTTAGTCCTAAATTAAAAATGTTTTCCTAAGAATAGCAAAAGACTATATTAGAACTGACAATGGTACTGTCCGCTATAAAAATCAAGAAATGGGCTTCAAATGAGGTCTATCATAAGTCAGGTTGGAGCCTTGTTAGTGTATTTGGTTATTTTGAGTAATGGAATAATTCATCCATCCATCCATCCATTATCTTCCGCGTTATCCTCTACTAGGATTAGGGGGGGTTGCCCATGCCCATCCAGGGGAGAAAGTTTTGGGCGCTGGGTAGATACACCCAGGACAGGGTGTTGATCTATCGCTGGGCACACACTCACACACACTCACACAGACACACACACAAACACACTCTATATGGGGCAATTTGGAGAATTCAATAGACCTTGATCCATGTTTTATGGACTGTCGGAGGAAACTGGAGAACCCAGAGGAAAACCCATGTGGACATGGGGAGAACATGGAAACTCCACTCAGTTTGGGACTCCAATCGGGAAGCCCTAGCACTCAGAGAAGAACATGCTAACCACTAAGCCACCATGCCACCCCTATATATATCCCCCTATATATACAGTGGGTTGCAAAAGTATTCATACCCCTTGAACTTTTCCATATTTTGTCACATTACAACCACAAACATAAATATATTTCACTGGAATTTAATGTGAAAGACCAACACAAAGTGGTATACAATTGTGAAGTGGAAGGAAAATTATACATGAATCAACATTTTTTTTACAAATAAAAAACTGAAAAGTGCGATGTGCAAAAGTATTCAGCCCCCCTGAGTCAATACTTTGTGGAGCCACCTTTTGCTGCAATTACAGCTGCAAGTCTTTTAGGGTATGTCTCCACCAGCTTTGCACATCTAGTGACTGAAATTCTTGCCCATTCCTCCTTGCAAAACAGCTCAAGCTCAGTCAGATTGGATGGAGAGCGTTTGTGAACAGCAGTTTTGAGATCTTGCCACAAATTCTCAATTGGGTTTAGGTCTGGACTTTGACTGGGCCATTCTAACACATGAATATTCTTTTTTTTAAACCACTCCATTGTAGCTCTGGCTTTATGTTTAGGGTCGTTGTCCTGCTGGAAGGTGAACCTCCGCCCCAGTCTCAAATCTTTTGCTGACTCCAACAGGTTTTCTTCCAAGATTGCCCTGTATTTGGCTCCATCCATCTTCCCATCAACTTTGACCAACTTCCCGGTCCCTGCTGAAGAGAAGCACCCCCAGAGCATGATGCTGCCACCACCATATTTGACAGTGGGGATGGTGTTTTCAGAGTGATGTGCAGTGTTATTTCTCCGCCACACATAGCGTTTTGCATTGTGGCCAAGAAGTTCAATTTTGGTCTCGTCTGACCAAAGCACCTTCTTCCACATGTTTGCTGTGTCCTCAACATGGCTTCTTGCAAACTGCAAACGGGACTTCTTATGGTTTTCTTTTAACAATGGCTTTCTCCTTGCCACTCTTCCATAAAGACCACATTTGTGTAGTGCACGACTAATTGTTGTCCTGTGGACAGTTTCCCCCACCTGAGCTGTGGCTCTCTGCATTTCATCCAGAGTCACCATGGGCCTCTTGGCTGCCTCTCTGATCAGTGATCTCCTTGTTCGGCCTGTAAGTTTAGGTGGACGGCCTTGTCTTGGCAGGTTTACTGTGGTGCCATACTCTTTCCATTTCCGGATGATGGATTGAACAGTGCTCCGTGAGATGTTCAAAGCTTTGGAAATCTTTTTATAACCTAAGCCTGCTTTAAACTTCTCCAAAACCATATTCCTAACCTGTCTGGGTGTGTTCTTTGGACTTCATGATGCTGTTTGCTCCCCAATATTCTCTTAACCAACATCTGAGGCCGTCACGGAGCAGCTGTATTTGTACTGAGATTAGATTACACACAGGTGGACCCTTTTGAGTCATTAGCACTCATCAGGCAACTTCTGAATGCAATTGGTTGCACTCAGGGAAAAGGGGGCTGAATACTTTTGCACGTCGCACTTTTCAGTTTTTTATTTGTAAAAAAAATGTTGATTCATGTATAATTTTCCTTCCACTTCACAATTGTATACCACTTTGTGTTGGTCTTTCACATTAAATTCCAGTGAAATATATTTATGTTTGTGGTTGTAATGTGACAAAATATGGAAAAGTTCAAGGGGTATGAATACTTTTGCAACCCACTGTATATATATATATATATATATATATATATATATATATATATATATATATATATATATATATATATGTCCAGGCGGACACGGGGACAACATGGAAATTCCACCCAGATTGGGCTTCAAACCGGGAATCCCTAGCGCTGAGAGGAGAACATGCTAACCACTAAGCCACTGTGCCGACCCTGGTTGAGGATTAAGATTATGAATGGATTGATACCCTTATGCAGTGTTCATAATATCCATTGGGTCATTATGTATATTCAACTCACTACTATTGTATTGTTACTATTCTAATAAAATAGAAATACCACAGGTCAGCTACCAATGTCCGCCTAAATACACCAAACATTCTAAAAGCAAGAAATATTGCACGCAAAACTTATTATGTGTGTTTGTTTTTGAAGATGAATCCATAATGTAGGCTTATGAGAAATTCATGGTGCTCTGAATGCTGTGGGGTCTGCTGTAGGGTAGAGTTCTACATCTGTACCTGTGCTTACTTAGTTTCCCCCAAATCCCTCCTCTGAAGTAAAAGGGAATCCTGAAACTGATGAAGAGGGACAGCTGCTTCATGCTACAGCATGTTTCGCGTTCTTAAAAAACTCATCAAATCTGGTGGTGGTGTTGTCTAGATGCGGCCAGATTTGTCAGGTTCTCTCCATTATGGTTTTTTCTTCTAAATATTAGATATTTTTTTAAGTATTAAGTATTTTGTAACACTTTACCTAAAGCTGGTATTTATAATGCATTATTAACACATTTATAAAGCTTTATAAGGTATTCATAATGCTTAATATTGCTTGTCATAATTTCTTAATGTTCATAGATGTACATGACCACAGTCATAAAGTGTTATAAGAACACGCCATATAACACGCTTCATAACATAAACTGACATGATGCATTATAAATTCAATATTTCAACAGTTCATTAACTTATTATGGAGACCAGTGACATAAAGGCTTATAATGTTTGTGTTTAATGAAATGACTTTATAAGTGCTCATAACTGTTTATAAATGCTTATTTATGCTTAAATGCTTAAGTTCTCTTTATAGGCATAAAGTAGTGTTAATTAATTATTATTATATTAATATTATATTAGTTATTAATTTCCTCTTTGAAAGTGACTGCAAACATAGTAATATATACATAATGAATTATAAAAGCTTATAAATGCTCTTTATAGACTTTTATTAAAGTGACTTATGTAAGAATATCTGAACATCCAAATAATCTAAAGTTTACATAAGTTCAGATTATAATGCATTATGTCACTTTGGGTTATAAAACCTTATGTCAAGATGTTATAACAATGTATGACTATGATTATGAACATCTATGTACATTAACAAAGGCTTATGTCTTAGCTCATAAAGCTATATGTATACTTTATAAGTGCACTTATAATGCATTATGAATACTGGATTCATCGAAAGTGTTACCAAGTATTTTCCTCATTTGGGTTGAATCTCTGTCATGACTAAACACCTGAGAATAGAGTGAACTTTGATGCTTGGTCTGTGTGGGTGTATTTTAATACCGTGTCAGAAGATTTTTTTTTTATTAACTGCTAAGGTTACAATTACGTACTGTAGCACCCTCCACTTTGCCTCAGCCGCTTGGTAGAGGCAAACAATGGAACATTCTGGCAATCACTTCAGAGAGCATATCACTGTATCCTTCAAACTGTCACTTACCCCCCCCCCCTCCCACACTCCCGAAACTGCCTTCCACTCCCTCCACTCTCCTGCTTGCTTTACCTGGCAGACCTTTCAAAAACTGTGCAAAATCCGAGACAATTGCTTTTTTTTATATGTTGCCATCACTGTCACTGATCCGCAGTTGAGACATTAATCAACGTCCTGATTATGCTGGCGAGACCCCCTCCCCACTCGTTTCCTTTGCGAGCAGAGAGGGAGAAGAGCTGCCTGGCACATGTAAAGGCAGGAGGTAAAAATAATGATCAGAGGGGATGGATTCTTAGAGCATCATCAGCTGTGATTCTAACTGATCAGAATGCCATTTTGGCGTATGGCTCTAAGACGAAGAGCTTCAAGAAGCCATGCAATCAGAAGATGTTTCAAGCAATCAGTGTCAGAGATCTCCCCAGATGCCATTCTCCTGAGAGCCCTTACTCAAATGCATAAGAGCCTGCTGACATAGGCACCCGTTCACCACTTTAAAGGAGAAGTTGCGTGCTTGGATGGTTGAAGAATCGTTTGAAATCACATAGAAGTAGTAGGTACTAGATTTGAATATAGTAAGCACTGTTTAAGGAGTTGGTGGCATGGTGGCCTAGTGGTTAGCACATACATCTCTCAGCGCTGGGGATTTAGGTTTGAAGCCTTATATGGGTTGAGTTTCCATGTTCTTCCCATGTCCGCGTGGGTCTCCACTGGGTTCTCCGGTTTCCTCCCACAGTCCAAAAACATGTATTCAAAGTAAATTGAATTCTCTAAATTGCCCCATATAGTGTATGTATGTGTAAGTCTCTTTGAGTGAGTGTGTGTGTGCCCAGTGAAAGATTGGTCCCCTGTCCTGGGTGTATCTTCCCAGTGTCCAAAACTCTCTCCCCTGGATGGGCATGGGGAACCCCCTCCCACGACCCTAGTAGAGGATTAAGCAGAAGATAATGTAAATCTCCCCGTATCCAAGTGGGTTTCCTCTGGGTTCTCCGGTTTCCTCCCACAGTCCAAAAACATGGATTCAAAGTAAATCGAATGCTTCAAATTGCCCCATATAGAGTGTGTGTATGTGTGTGTCTGTTTGAATGATCGATTGGCACCCTGTCCTGGGTCCTTCTGCCCAGCTCCCGAAACGTTCTCATAATCTTATTTGTTGTTGTAATTGGAATGTAATGGGCGGCATGGTGGTTAGCATGTTCACCTCTCAGTGCTAGGGATTCCCGGTTCGAATCCCAATCTGGATGGAGTTTCCCATGTCCGCATGTGTTTCCTCCGAGTTCATTCATCCAAATTGCCCCATATAAATTGTGTTTGTGTGTCTGTGTGTGTGAGTGTGTGCCCAGCGATAGATTGGCACCCTGTCCTGGGTGTATCAACCCACTGCTTTAAATGTTCTCCCCTGGATGGTCATGGGGAACCCCCCCCCACGACCCTAGTAGAGGATAAAGTGGAAGATGATGAATGAATGGAATTTGAATGTATTAATTTTTGAGGTTGTAGCTCACTTACACAGTTGACTCACTGCTTTTTTTTCCTCTCTGCTTGATCAGGCGGTTCAGTTTCCTTTGAATCATGGGATTGCGCAGTGTCCTGTGATTAATTCCCTTAAAATTGCTTCCAATTTAGTGAATCATGGGGCAATTTTCAAATGGCTGCCTAATGTGTAATCAGACCTATTACCCATTCTCGTCTACAGCATTTGTCTACTCTGTAGTAGGTACAAGGTGATTTCTGACACAGCCTTGAAAAAACTTTAAATAAAAAGTTTGTTATTCTTAGGTCCTTCTGCATGCATGTAAAGCAAGAAAGTAGGTACATTAAAGTCCTCTTTAAACTCCCCAAACTCTCCCCTCATCTTGATCCTTGAGCATCAGATTCTTCATCTGTTTCCATCTCTGCATGTTTCTCAGCTTCCAGCAGGGCAAAGCCTGCATGGTTGCCTTCTACAATCCAGAAACAGTATGATATTAAAAAGCTGTCTGATTTCTTGCAAAGAAACGAAGTTGTCCTTTTACAGGCTCCAATGAGCCAATTCATAGAATTAAGGTCTGCTGACAAGCACATCTCATTTCAGTACAGCAAAATTATCATTATAGGTTTTATGAAATTGTTTAACATAGATTCTTTTGTCACTATTTTCAACGTTAAATAGAATAAGAAAAAAAATAATAATAATAAAAAAAAAAAAAATAAATAATAATATATATATAATATATATAAATAAATATATATATATATATATATATATATATATATATATCAAATGACTTCAAAACACTACATGTCGGCCATGCATATGCTGTAAGTATAGTAAGCTTACAGAAGTGTATTTAATATATAATTGTCAAAAAATCTTTATTTTGCCAGTAATTGCATTATTTAACCTATATACATAGACTGTAGCAGTCAAAAGTTTGGACAAACCCCTTCTTGCTCCATTGCCTATTTTCTTCACTTACCATATACAGTAGATGGACTTTGTAGCAATTACAGACAGTATTACATATGCTCTTTGTTTTGGTTTTAGTACTCTTTTGGTTCTCTGTTCTCTATTAGTCAGGGCCATCATGGAACAGGTATCATTTGGGTGGTGGATTGTTTATTGTCTGTTCTGCAGTGACATATGTGGTGAGGGGGTTTTAGCGCAGCAGTTCTGCTGTAGATTCATTTCTCTACCTCAGTGACACTGCTGGGATAGGAATAATGCACCAACCCAATAATACCTGCTCTGTGGTGGTACTATTAGAACAGAGTAAACGGGATGTACACAGTATGTACTGTAGAACACAAACAGATGGGCTACAGTCTGGAATTGTAGAACTACAAAGTCCATCTTTACAGTACGAGGAACTGAGAACATGGACAATAAGTGGAACATAAAGGGGGCGTGTCTAAACCTTTTAGCCAGTTTTGACCACAGCCCCCTGGAACAATGAGGGTTAAGGGTCTTGCTCAAGAGCCCACATTGGTAACTTCAGTGAACATGGGATTTGAACCCGCAACATTGATAGCTCAACACCCTAACCACTGAGCTAGCACATCCCTAATAAGATAATGAGATTTTTTTTTCCAATCTGTGGTTCTTTTAATACTCTCTTTAACAGAAAGCATCAATCAGTTTTATCTGTAATTAGTTCATATTCATCCCGAAGAGGTGAGTTTGTTGGTTGGTCAGTGCAGGATTCCATCCAGAAACTTTCTTGATGAACCTTTATCTACAGTGATGGTACTCACAAGCCTTACATAAAGCTGTCTTATAAAGAAAAACCTTCTTTGCAATGGTGCCAAAAATACAAAGCTGTTTAGCAAAGACCAAACACAGCAATCCACCCAATATACGCTATATTTTCTGGGAAGTGTTGTTTTGGCAACCTTATGTTGTGAAGATGTTTCTTTTTATAGGGGACTGAGCAACTGGTCAGGGATGAAAGAAGCTGCCAAGTACACTCACAAACAAAAGCACACAGGCCTTAGCTAGACAGATGATGATGGGCAATTGCTTCACCTTCAAGCATGAAAGCAACCCTGAACACGCCACAAAAAGCAGTTTTTCTTAATCTTGTTACTGAAACCCCACTACCTTGCAATGTTTCATGTTTTCCCAGCTCTTCACACACCCAGTCTTATCTCTGTAACTGGCTATTAATAGGATTAATAGGACCGGGATTGACAAATGGGTTCAGAATTGAAGATGTGAATCTTTTTAAGTGGTCAAGTCCCAACCCTGACCTAAATCTGATCGTAAAAGTACATAAAAAGAACAGTTTGTTGTCACTTACCAGAAAATTTGATAGAAATCAAACGACCGGGGAAGATAAATTAGTAAATGTGTCCTAACCTTGGCGTGCAAAGCTAGTAGAGATGAATCAGATGAACAGACTTATGGCCCTAATTAAAGTTTATGAAGAAATAAGTCAGGAGCGTTATCTTTTATTCAACTTTCATTCTCTTTAGTTCAGTTGTTTCTTTCGATGTTTGCTGAAATGTTTAAATGAATCAGGAAAAAGGCATTTTACTGAGCAGGCAGGTTGAGGGTTGGTGCCTAAACCCCAATGATAGCATATCTGCTTAATCTATCAATGTAGTCGCGTGGTTTCCCATGCCCTTTCATGGAAGAACATTTTGGGTGCTGGGCAGATACACCCAGGACAGGGCGCCAAACTATCGCTGGGCACACACACACACACACACACACACACACACACACACACACACACACACACACACACACACTATATAGGGGTAAATTAAAGCAGCCTATTCACAGTAAATCCATGTTTAATCCTGTATTCTGGTATTCACAATGCCTTATTAACACATTTATAAAGCTTTAAATATATATTTATTATGCTTTATAATACTTGTCATAAGCCTTCGTTATTGTTCATAGATGTACATGACCACACTCATAATGACTTATAAGAACATGCCATAAGGCTTTATAACACAAAGTGACATAATGCATTATAAATGATATATTTTAACTGTTCATTAACTTATTATAGAGACTTAATAAGGGACTTATTATAAAGCCTTATAACGCTTGTGTTTAATGGATGATGTTTCTGAAGATGACTTTTTAAGTGCTCATAACTGTTTATAAAAGCTTATAAACTCTCTTTACAGACATAAAGTATTGTCATTAATTACCTCATTGAAAGAGACTGCCTACATAGCAGTACATAATGAGTTATAAAAGCTTATAAATGCTCTTTACAGATATTAAGGAAAGTGTTATCATTTTGTTTTATGTAAGAATGTCTGAACATCCAAAGAATCATAAGTGTAAATAAGTTCAGATTATAATGCATTATGTCACTTTGAGTTATAAAGCCTGATGTCAAATTGTTATAACAATTTATGACTATGATTATGAACATCATGAACTTATGACAAATATAATTATAAAGTGTTATGAATACTTTATAAAGCTTTATAAATGCACTCAAAATGCACCATGAATACTGGATTCATAAAAAGTGTTACCAAAAATTGTAAAAATTGGAATCGTGCTCCATTTATCTACAAAAATAAACAACTGGTATTTTAATAAATTTAATAGAATTTAAAATAGGTTGTATGGGTTGCCAAGTAAAATGGCAGTGACCATTTCAATCAAGCACTTTTCCAAACATCACTCCAAAAGAACAAATAAAAATAACTAAGAGCTTAGAATCCTGTGAGGCTGAATCCTCACTTTGGTCTCTATTCATAAGTGCACTATAAGAAAAACACTGAAAATGAGATTCATGGAACAACATGGCTGTTCTCTTACAAAAAGCACTCATGCATGTCTGGCAAGTTTTTTTTTTTTTTTTTTTTTTTGTCCCGATTTTTTTGTCCCGATTTTCTTAAAAATACTCAACATACTGGAATCAATGTTCTGTATACAGATCTGTGAATCCTCCCCATGCCACCGGGATCATAAAAGAGTCGGGTGGGTTGGGAATAGAGGTGTTTTTATGATAGTATTAAAGGTGAAATTAAAATTACAGATAATATGGATGATTATAGTCTAGAAATCTGATGTTCATTCACATCATGACTCACAGAGAAAACGTGATACAGAGGTTGCACTGGATCATGTGATGTCATGTGAATGCGGCAGGAGGCGTTCGCCTCTGAGCTATAAACATAGATGTCTTGGAATACTCACAGTAAATTATACTAAAATAATAAATAAAACCATAATAACCAAACCATAATAATAAAACAAACCATAAACCAGGGTATAGGAGGTAGGAAGAAGAATATTTAAATTAGATCCATTCCAGCTCTTTCAGGCACTTTCCAGGCCAACTCCAGAAGCCAGTGATTTGTAATATTTAGAAAATCAGATCTGTGTTGTTAGAAATACATTTGTATCGAAGTCTCTATACACAAAGGCTGCTGATGAGGGGTGTGGTGCTTGTCTAGCTCTGAAGATTTTTAGCTCTAATTAAGTTTCTCTCTGGAGAACAGAAGAGAGTGAGATGGGACCAAGCCCTCGAAGCACAACTGTGGATTTACAGCAATCAGTTTTGTTGCTGGAGGGTCAGTGAGTTTCTCTGAACCATGGCGATAAGACTCAATGATGATGTATAAATACAAGTGTTCTTGAAGAGCTGTATAAATCAGCCATTGTCTTTTTGGAAAATTAACAGTACGATATATAAAAAGTTTACTATATTGCTACTGTGTTATCTATATTGTAATCCAGCTTTTAATCAAAGTACATGTACAAACTTGATGGCTGGGGTCAGAACACAAGGAAAAGCACCCCTGAAACAATAGGGAATCTCATCATGTGGGGTAAAAATGAAAGCAAAAAACTCTTGAATGAATGATCTGTAGAGAGCTGGGACCAAAGTTATTTTATATCAAGTGCTGGTAACACTTTCTATGACTGGTATTCATAATGCATTGTTAGTGCATTTATGAAGCATTATTAAGTATTCATAATGCTTTATAACATTTGTCATAAGCTTTTGTAAATGTACATATATGTTAATAATCATTGTCATAAAATGTTATAACAATTGGACATCAGGCTTTATAACCCAAAGTGCCATAATGCATTATAATCTGAATTTATTTAAACCTTTGGTTCTTTGGATGTTCAGACATTCTTACTTAAAACAAGATGATTACACTTTACTTAAAGTCTATAAAGAGCATTTATAAGCTTTTATAAGTCATTATGTACTGCTATGTATGCATGAGCATTATTATGAGCACTTATAAAGTCATTTTCAAGAAAAAGAGTTAGTTAAACACAAATGTTATAAGTCTTTGTTGCTGGTCTTTATAATAAGTTGATGAACAGTTAATATATAGATTTTATAATGCATCCTGTCACTGTGTTATGAAGCCTCATGGCATGTTCTAATAACACTTTATTAATGTGATTATATACATTTATGGACATTAACAAAGTCGTATGACAAGTATTATAAAGCATTCTAAATATTTTTAAGCAAAGTGTTACCAAGTGCATTTGGAAGAGATGTGTTTTGAGTGGTTTCTTTAAAATGGCGAATGTCTCAGTGTTTCGAGCAGAGTTGGGAAGATCATTCGATCATTTAGCAAAGTGGAACTACAGGGAGGGAGAATTAGCAGCGCGATGAGGTTGAATCACCAGCGACATTCGACAATAGAGCACAGTGAACGATTTGGGGTGTACATTTGGAAAATTTGGTTAAGGTAGGAGGGCTCAGGTTCAGAGATTTTCCTGTAGGCCAGAGTAAGTGCCTTGTACGGAATGCAAGGCAGCTACAGGAAGCTAATTTCTATTAGGTTGTGCATTTTCTGTATATTATTTGCAAGTATTTAAAATAAAATATCTCTTTTCTCTCGCCCTGCAGGTGTGTAAAGTGCAGAACACTACAACCATGAGCTGTTTTGCTCCATCGTTGATGGCTGAATATTTACAAGGACTGGAACTCTGTGAAGCATGCGGACGAGTTTGGCTTCATCTTCAACAATGTCCAGGCCCTGCTGGTCTACAACAACACCAACTTCTTGTACTATCCAAACCCCTATTTTGAACCTCTGAGTACCAGTGGCATTCTGGAGCAGAAACCAGGTTCTCCTATTATACTAAAGGTATTACCTCAATACACACTGCACCTCCTTCATGACATCTGAACCTTCATATCGTTCATTTTGGGGATTGTGCACTTAATATGACATAAATGAATATCCATCCATTCATTATCTTCCACTTTATCCTGTACTAGGGTCATGGGGGGGGGTGAAAAACCCTGATCTTATTATCATCTGCCTAATCCTTTAATAGAGTCATGGGGGGTTCCCTATGCCATTTAGGAAAGAACGTTTCGGGCGCTGGGCAGATACACCCAGGACAGGGCGCCAATCCATCACTGGACACACACTCACTCACACAGACACACTCTATATGGGGCAATTTGGAGAATTCAAATGACCTTGATCCATGTTTTTGGACTGTGGGAGGACACCGGAGAACCCGGAGGAAACCCACGTGGACACGGGGAGAACAAGGAAACTCCACCCAGGTTGGGATTTGAATCGGGAATCCCTAGTGCTGAGAGGTGAAACATGCTAACCACTAAGCCACCGTGCCGCCCTATGAATAAACATTAAATGCAATATTTATTTGGCATAAAAATATCTAGAATAGTGCCATTACTAAAATATGAGAGGTCCTTAAAAATTAACTATTGTTATGCGATTTTTATTATTTCACCATTTTTTTTGTCTTTCTTTCCTTCTTCTCCTGCAATTTTCCAACTTCCGACTTTCGCAGGACATGCTCGGCTCATTGCTGACATGACTGCTTGCAGACAGCTCAGGAATCTGTCAAAATGTTCCCGAGATTTCACTTTGTATTACGGTGATATTTGCACTCCCGTAACTGCCAATATTTGAGCTACAAAACCAAAATTCGCTGGACTCAGAGACCAGTCATGAGAAATCGCAATTTATCCAAACTTATACAAAGTGATCACACTTTTCGTTTACTCGTGATCACTGTTCAAAGTTGGATTCCTTCATTTCCTCTGGGAATTGTATTTTTAAAGTGGCGTATCTTGGCCAATTTTTGAGCTACAAACACGAAACTCATGTCCCGAGTGATTTGCAGAGACGCCAACCAGCTAAAACCACAGACTGATTGCACTTTCCGTTCACTTTTAATCACTCAAAATTGTTTAATCAACACAAAAATTGTATTCCTCCTTCTCACTCTAACCACGCCCACTTTTACAGTATTGCTTTGATGTACGCTCCAACCACACTCTTATTTTCTTCAGGAAATGCACCTCTCTCTACCTCTCTACTTCTCTTTACACAGTGATAAAAAAACTAAAAAACTCTAAATAAGTAAATAATTAAATAAATACTTCAATTAAATAATAAGTGAAAACAATTTGAATCAAACAGAGTGCAGTGTGCACTCTGGACATTATGATTCGTTATAAAATGGCATCTATCTTACATCTAATAGAGTTTCCCGTTGGATTTAGACCTGCTGCCTGACCCTATTAAATCACCTTAAAGACTGTATGTCCAAGGGCAGCATGGTGGCTTAGTGGTTAGCATGTTTGCCTCTCAGCACTAGGGATTCCCGGTTCAATCCCAATCTGGGTGGAGTTTCCATGTTCTCCCCGTGTCAGCGTGGGTTTACCGGTTCTACGGTTTCCTCCCACAGTCCAATAACATGGATCAAGGTCACCTGAATTCTACAAATTGCATCATATTGAGAGTGTTTGTGTGTCTGTGTGAGTGAGTGTGGGCCCATTGATAAGTTGGTGCCCTGTCCTGGGTGTATCTGCCCAGCGCCTGAAACGTTCTCCCCTGGATGGGCATGGGGATAGCGGAAGATAATGGATGGACTGTATGTTCATATACAGTGCACAGAGCAGCACTGTATAATAATAAATAGAAAGAGAAATCTGTTGAGTAAAAGCTTAAAAGAAAGATTCTTATTTCTCTTATGGTTTTCAAAACTTTCGGGTCTTCAGGTTGTAGGTGATCTGTTAATGTCATTATGATTTATTTTTTAGGGGAAGAACCTGGTTCCTCCTGCAGCGGGAGGTGTAAAATTGAACTACACCGTTCTCCTGGGGGAGACTCCCTGCTCTGTGACAGTCTCAGATACTCAGCTGCTGTGTGAGCCACCGAACCTTACTGGCCAATATAAAGTCATGGTAAGTATAACCTTATTGTCTACAGGAAATAATGTATTTCTTCTGTTGGGTATTAAAGTCAAAAGTTTGGACACACCTCCATTTTTGCTCTATTTATTGTCCATGTTCTCAGTTCCACTTACTGGAAAGATGGACTTTGTAGTTCTTCAATTCCAGATTGTAGTGCATCTGTTTGACTACAGTACATACTGTGTACGTCCCCTTTAGTCTGTTCTAATGGTCAGGACCCCAATTGTACCATCACAGAGCAGGAATTATTTGCTTGGGGCATTATTCCTATCCCAGCAGTGTCACTGAGGTGTTTAAATGAAACTACAGCAGCACTGCTGCACTAAAAACCCCTCACCACATCAGTGTCACTGCAGAACTGACAATGAACAATCCACCACCCACATTATACCTGTTCTGTGATGGGCCTGAGAACCAACAGGGGACTAACAAAAACAAATAATATAGATGTACTACAGTCTGTAATTATAAAACTACAAAGTCCATCTATATGGTAAGTGGAGGCAATAAACAATGGAGCAAGAAGGGAACGTGTCCAAACTTTTGACTGCTGTATAAAGTGCACATGCATAAGCAAAGCTTCCCTTTTCAAAAGAAAGTTTGACTTTAAAAAAGAACTATATAGCTTTAGGAGAGTAAAAATAACATTCTAAAGTCTTTAATTGTCAGAACGCAAAAAAGTGGCGCTATTGTGTTTGCATATTGTGTTTTGTTCATGCTAATATACAGCAGAATTATTATAATTAGTAATTTACTGTTTGCACCGAAAGGGGAGAAAGTGTCTAATATGAATAAATTATAAAGGTTCCTAGAGCTTGTATACTTGGTGTTAAACCGGCGGTGCAGAAAGCAATTATGCTAAAAGTGAAGCCTCTAGTATAGCGTGCAAGTTTTAATAAGAAATGATGAACAAATTCATTATACTCACGCTTATGTTTAGTTCTCAGAGATAGTGTGGTACATATGGAGATGCCGTGTTAAAGTCAGTTCCACCATCAAATTAGGTTTCTAAATAGAGGATAGGATTTACCATATAGACAAAATGACAGTAAACCTTTATGCATGATGTACTCACATTCGAGAAAAATCTTATTATTAATATTAATATTTCTTATCTCATTAACATCCACCTAATCTTGGTTAGGGTGGTTACACATGGCTGTCAAGGGGAGAATGTTGAATGTTTCGGGCGCTGGGCAGATACACCCTGGACAGGGCGTCGATCCATCTCTGGGCACACACTCACTCACACACACACACCCACACTATATAGGGGCAATTTAGAGCAGCCTATTTAGCTTTAATGCATATTTTTGGACTGTGGGAGAAAATTGGAGAACCGGGAGAAAACCTGAACATGGAAACCATATATATATATATATATTAATGCCATCTCATTATATTTATATTAGGGTCGCAGGGGTGTTCCACCTTGCCCATCAATAGGAGAACGTTTCAGACACTGGGCAGGTACACCCAGGATAGGGTGCCAATCTATCACTGGGCACAGACACATTCACACACCCCCACTATAATGTATAGAGGCAATTTAGTGGAGTCTATTTAGCTTGAATCCATGTTTTTGGACTGTGGGAGGAAAGCAGAGAACCTGGAAAAAACCCACGCAGACACGGGGAGAACATGGAAACACCATCCAGATCAAATTTCGAACCTGGATCCCCAGTGCCAGGAGGCGGACATGCCAAACACTACACCACCATGATGCCTTATTATTATTATTATTATTATTGTTATTTTTTAAATCTTATGTCATTATTTTCTACTTTATCCTCTACTAGGGACATGGGGGTGGGGGTGGGGGGTTCCCCATGCCCATCATGGGGAGGACATTTTGGAGGGCTGGGCAGATACACCCAGGACAGGGTAACAATCCATAGCTGGGCACACTCACTTGCACTGACACAAACACACACACTATACTGGGGCAATTTATTTATTCATTCATTCATTATCTTCCGCTTTATCCTCTATTAGGGTCACGGTGGGGTTCCACATGCCCATCCAGGTGAGAACGTTTCGGGCGCTGGGCAGACACACCCAGGACAGGGCGCCAACCTATGGCTGGGCACACACTCACTCACACACACACACTCTATATGGGGCAATTTTGGAGAACTCAATTGACTTGATCCATGTTGATCCATGTGAACTGTGGGAGGAAACCCACACGGACACAGGGAGAACATGGAAACTCCACCCAGATGGGGATTCGAACCGGGAATCCCTAGCGCTGAGAGGCGAACATGCTAACCACTAAGCCACCGTGCCACCCACAGTTTATTTAGATCGGACAATTTAGTGCAGCAAATTCACCTTGAATGCATGTTTTTGGACTGTGGGAGGAAATTGAAGGAAAGCCATATTATCATTAGTAGCAGTATTAATATTAGTGTTTTATTATTATAATTGTTAATATTATAACTGCCTCGATCACTGCCTTTCTGTCGTTTTCCCAGGTGCAAGTCGGTGGTCTTTACGTCTCACCCGGCTCTGTAAACATCCTCTCAGACAGTCTCCTCACTCTACCCGCTATAGTCAGCATTGCCGCCGGTGGAGGTCTTCTTCTCATCATCGTCATCCTCGTGCTCATAGCCTACAAGCGCAAGTCTCGAGAGAATGATCTCACGCTCAAACGGCTGCAGATGCAAATGGACAACCTGGAGTCCAGGGTGGCTCTAGAGTGCAAGGAGGGTGAGTAGACCACCTATGTTCCACTGCGGTACAGTTTTAAATGCTAACACAATCTTTAATGTCTGCAGTTCTTTCCCTCACATTGTCTCTGATGTCCACTCAGCCATAATGTCCTACTGACTTGCACTCCACTCAGGCCTATTTTCAGATGCTTAATTTCACCTCAATTACTGTACTCTTTTGAGGCTAATGATGTAGCTAAATGACACACATTGAGCCATGAGCCATGAATGATGTAATATCTATGCAAGCAACTCCGTCTTCTTCTTATTATAAAGGATTTAATAAGAGTCTTATCTAAACCTCTGCGCACCCCTGGGTGCATTTCATGTTTTAGTGATTTGTGACAATAAGGTAACACAATATTTACAGGGAACAGACATTTCTAGAATTTTAATACACATTATTTATTATTTTCTGAATTTAAAACCCTGATCTATCATCTGCCTAATCCTTTAATAGGGTCGTGGGGGGTTCCCCATGCCATTTAGGAAAGAACGTTTGGGGCACTGGGCAGATACACCCAGGGCAGGGTGCCAATCCATTGCTGGGTACACACTCATTCACACTATATAGGGGCAATTTAGAGCAATTCACCATGAATCCATGTTTTTGGACTGTGGCAGGAAACTGAAGAACCTGGAGAAAACCCACCCGGACACAGGGAGAACAGGGAACTCCACTCGGATCTTGGATACCCAGTGCTGAGGATCAGACATGCTAAACATTACGCCAATGTGCCGCCCTGAATTTAAAATATTGGGGGTAATTTATTGGGAGATAAAAGACATAGATATATAAAATATAAACATACTTATGAATTCTGTGGGCGGCATGGGGGCTTAGTGGTTAGCATGTTCGCCTCTCAGCATTGGGGATCAGGGTTCGAATCCCAATTTGAGAGTTTCCATGTTCTCCCTGTGTCTGCCAGGGTTTCCTATGGGTTCTTTGGTTTCCTTCCACAGTTTGAAATCATGGATTCAAGGTAAATTGATTGCTTAAAATTGCCCCATGGAGTATGTGTGTGTCCACCAATTGCCCTGTCCTGGGTGTATCTGCCCAGCGCCTGAAACATTCTCTCTTGGATGGGCATGGAGAACCCCCCTGTGACCCTAGTAGAGGATAAAGTTTAAGATAATGAATGGATGAATGAATTCTATGATGAAACCCATAGTAGGACATGATGCATAAGCATAATTAAGGTAGGAAGTATTATGGGAATGCTGAGTGATGTTCCCTAAGGGTCGATATCTACAAAGTCAGGATGGACCTAATTAAAGTAGCACCCCTGGTCTGGTGTAAGTGTAAACATTGATCTGAATGTGGTGTAGATGGGTTTATTGTTGGATACAAATGCAAAATCAATACATAATGGTGCTAGAAATAATGATGAATTATTATTGGGCACGCGGGAAACTTTTAATGAGTTTGGAAGAAGTCATGCTTGCCTTTTTTTTTCAAATTTAGGGAATTTAATGGAGCTTTTAAAATTAGAATATGCTCCCTTTTATTATTATAATTTAATATTCCATATTAAATGTTAGCACGTTCGCCTCTTAGCAATGGGGATCTAGGTTTGAATCCCAATATGGGTGAAGCACTCTGTCCTGGGTGTATCTTCCCAGCGCCCAAAACGTTCTCCTTCTGGATTTCTGGATAGATCTAGGTTTGAATCCCGATCCGGTTTTTGTGTCCACGTTCTCGCCACAGTCAAAAACATGGATTCAAAGAATTTGCTGATCTAAATTGCCACTATATAGTGTGTGAGTGTGCACAGTGATAGTGAGTGAGTGAGTGAGTGAGTGTGTGTGTGCCCAGCGATAGATAGATATATATAACCAAAACCATAATGCAGAGTGACACCAAACAAAAATATCTTTCTTGGCTTTTTTTAGCCTTTGCAGAGTTGCAGACAGACATTAATGAGTTAACCAGTGATCTGGACAGGGCTGGGATCCCTCATCTGGACTATCGTACCTATGCTATGAGAGTGCTCTTCCCTGGCATTGAAGATCACCCAGTTCTCCGAGAGCTTGAGGTAACATTTTATGTGCACAACTATATTACGATTCATTGTTCCAGATATAATTGGTCATAACATGCACTATTGCTATGATTTCACTTGTTTACACATAAGCATACAACCTACCAACCACATCTCAGGGTATTTTATCCGACAGGGGATATATTGCCCTATCAAATATACTCACCCCCCCCCATACACCACACTGAGATAGACCACTACAACATTTCACCCACCAGCAGTCCTGTTATCAGAAGTAATGGAGTAGCAAATGCTCAGTATAGAAATTTGTAGGTAGAAAATGGTCCCCCAATGTCTATATTCAGCCGTTCCCGTCAGTGTGTTATTAAGAAATGCAGTTTTACTAAAGCTGCTCCAGAAAATCTAATTAATATGATTAGAGTCATGTTGGGCGCTGGAAGCTCTCCCAGTGCTCATGGAGAGGAAGGCAGGGAAACATGTTGACAGGTCTCTGGTTTGTTGCAGAGCTGCAACAAAGACAAACCCATTTATCTGAATCAGAATCGCATTAATTCGCTAAGTACGTTTTAAATACAATGAATTTGTTAAAAGACAACATACAGACTATATAAAAAGAACAAACAGAATTCATTCATTCATTCCCTCCCACTTAATCCTCATTACCATCCAGGGGACATTTGGGCACTGGACACACACACTCACAATTGGACAATTTAGAGCATTCAGTTTACCTTGTTTGAACAGTGGGAGGAAACCAGAGAACCCGGAGAAACCTCACACGCACACGGGGAGAAAATGGAAAATCCACCCAGATTGGGAATCTAACCGGACAAACATGCTGATCACTAAGCCACCGTGCCGCACAGATTTAAAAAAGATGAATAAAACTAATTTAATACATATTTTTGGACTGTGGGAAGAAATTGGAGAACCCGGAGGAAACCCACGCAGACGTGGGGAGAACATGGAAACTCCACCCAGATTACTAACCACTAAGCCACCGTGCCACCCATATATATATAGGGCTTGATATATATATATATATATATATATATATATATATATATATATATATATATATATCTCCATCCATCCATCGATTATCTTAGCTTTATCCTCTATTAGGGTCGCTGGGGGTTCCCCATACCCATCCAGGGGAGAACGTCTCGGGCGCTGGGCAGATAGTCCCAGGACAGGGCGCCAATTTATTGCTGGGCAATATATATATATATATATATATATATATATATATATATATATATGACAACATATTTATATATTTATAAGATATAAAATATAAATTTATGATTTCTTAAAATAAAAAAAACATTTCTAAAAACTCTATTTTTTATCTTACTTACAAATCTAATCAAGTCAAAAAGAAGATTATTATCATTTTTAAAGCTTTTCAGACTTGTTGTTGTAAGCTTTTATTACATTGTATTTCTTTATATTTTTCACCTCCACACGTGTCTCTTTTCTCTTCGCAGGTTTCGGGGAATGGGCAGCAGAGCGTGGAGAAGGCTTTAAAGTTGTTTGCGCAGCTGATCAACAACAAGGTGTTTCTGTTGACATTTATTCGCACTCTTGAGCTGCAGCGCTCCTTCTCCATGCGGGACCGTGGAAATGTAGCTTCACTCATCATGACAGCGCTACAGGGAAGGCTGGAGTACGCCACGGATGTGCTCAAGCACCTGCTCTCCGACCTCATTGACAAGAACCTGGAGAGCAAAAACCACCCCAAGCTGCTGTTGCGCAGGTACGTCGCTGCACACATCCAGCCTTGCTGTCACACTAGAAGTCACTTTTTTGTTTACCACCGAGTTTGAAGGGGGTAGGACCATGCTGGTATCTGGTTAATTGGCTTACTATTAATAAAACCCCTCGAGATAAACACTTCTCATGATCTAACACAGTAAATGTACCATAATGGAGCTAATGGAGCTCATCAGCTAAAACTGGAAGCGGCAAAGTTTGAAGGTGGACTAATCACCTCTGGGTAAGTTAGAGAATACAAATCATTAGGTATGTAAAAAAAATCGGTATAAAAAGAACCATTCCAGATTCTAATCCTCATGTTCTCCCGTGTCTGTGAGAGTTTCCTCTGGGTTCTCTTGGTTTCTTCCCACAGTCCGAAAACATGGACTCGAGGCAAATTGAATGCTCTAAATTCCCCCATATATGTATGTGAGTGTGTGTGCCCAGTGATAGATTGGCACCTTTTCCTGGGTGTATCTACCCAGTGCCTGTAACGTTCTACCCTGGATGGGCGTAGGGAACCCTCCATGATCCTGGTAGAGGATTAAGCAGAAGATAATAAATGAATGCATGAATGAGTGGTTAGCATGTCCACCTCGTCCTCCGGTTTCCTCCCACAGTCCAAAAACATGAATTCATGGTAAATTCAATGCACTATATTGCCCCATATAGAGTGTGTGTATGTGCCCAGCAATAGATTGGTACCCGAAATGTTCTCTTCTGGATGGACTACCATTCCTTCTTATAAAAGTTATCTTTCCTTGTGGGGCAGCATGGTGGCTTAGTGGTTAGCACGTTCTCCTCTCAGCACTAGGGATTCCTGGTTCGAATCCCAATCTGGGTTTCCATGTTCTCCCCGTGTCCATGTGGGTTTCCTCCGGGTTCTCCGGTTTCCTCCCACAGTCCAAAAACATGGCTCAAGGTCAATTTAATCCTCAAAATTGCCTCATATAGAGTGTGTTTGTGTGCGTCTGTTTGGGTGAGTGTGTGCCCAGCGATGGATTGGCGCCCTGTCCTGAGTGTATCTGACCAGCACCCAAAACATTCTCCCCTGGATGGGCATCAGGGACCCCCCCCCCCATGTGACCCAAGTAGAGGATAAAGTGGAAGATAATGGATGGATGTTCCTTGTGGAGTTATAAGCATTACTGTGCCCTCTATGCAAATAATTCTCCAAAAGTTATTAGTTTGTGTATTATAGTTATTTAAAGTAACATGGGGGTAGGGGGGGCTGAAACCTGTCCTGGCATTCACAGGACAAAGTCACCTCTTCACTGCAGGGCAGAATCTCGAATAACACAGCCTCTCACATATGCACGACTAGGGCGATTATGCATTGCCATTGCACCTTCTAGTATGCAAATTCAGAGAGTGCATGCATACATTGAAAAGAAAACTTGTATGTCCTACCTGAACCCTGGAGCTTTTTGCTATAAAAGATTTAACCACTTAATTCATGTTGTATTAGCTATAAACACTTATAGTACCAGTCAAAAGTTTGGACACACCCCTTCTTGCTCCATTGTCAATTGTCTCCACTTACCTTATAGATGGACTTTGTAGTTTTACAATGACATGATGGATTAATGAATGAATGAATTCAATTCCCCCTTTGTATACCTAAATTAACACATAATGGCAGGCTTGGGAGGGCTACACCACTCCCCCCTGTTTTTCTCATTCGGGATTTGGCCGTTCGGGGTTCCCGTAGGTAGGGCCCATCCCTTAGAGCAGGGATTGGGTCCTACCTAGTCCCATGCGGCCTGCTGACTAGACTTAAAGAACGCATGTGACTAGGTAGGACCCAATCCCAGCTCTAGGGGATGGGCCCTACCTACGGGAACCCCGAACGGCCAAATCCCGAATGAGTAAAACAGGGGGGAGTGGCGTAGCCCTCCCAAGCCTGACACATAAAGCCCATATCAACCCCCATCATTCATTCATTATCTCCCGCTTTATCCTCTAGTGGGGTCGCAGTGGGGTTCCCCATGCCCATCCTGGGGAGAATGTTTCGGGCGCTGGGCAGATACACCCAGGACAGGGCGCCAATCCATCGCTGGGCACACACTCACACAGACACACTCTATATGGGGCAATTTTGGAGAATTCAATTGACTTGATCCAGGTTTTTGGACTGTGGGAGGAAACCGGAGAACCCGAAGGAAACCCATGCGGACACGGGGAGAACATGGAAACTCCACCCAGATGGGGATTCGAACCGGGAATCCCTAGCGTTGAAAGGCGAACGTGTTAACCACTACGCCACCGTGCCGCCCCAACCCCCATCAAATGCACATAAATCCAAATTTACATAAAGCCTATACCAAACTCCATCAAATGCACTTTATCTCTCCTCATTGACATTACACATAAATTAAAATTAGATGAGAACAAAGACAGGCTGTTAACATAAAATCAGATTAATGAAGTAGAAACGCTCTCAAAGTGCTTATTAATTTTTTTTTTTATTATTATTCGAGCATATGGCCTGGAACTTTCTAAAAAATTATTGATGAGTAGCAGGAACATGGGAGGTCATCCAGTTTATGCAGCACTCACTCTTATGTGTCACTCTTTTTTTTTTTTTTTGTTCGCCCAGTATCTCTTTTTCCCCGTTTCTTTCTCATTTCCTTACTCTAAACAGGCTTCGGCTGCACTGTGGCTGTCGGTGTCGTTTATCGTCCATGTTCTTCCACCTCATGAATCATTCAGAAGCAGCTGGGCTGCTTGCCTTCCTCTTTATATCTCCCTGTAACTGTCTTTCCTTCTCCTCTCACTATATTATATTTGAAGTGACCAACTTTGACTTGCTCCATGAAGAAATCACAAGGCTGCCTCAATCAAAACCCGACCTATTTCGTAATGTTTATAAAATTAAGACAATGAGTTTTATTGAGAGCGGCACGATGGCTAATTGGTTAGCATGTTCGCCTCTCAGCTCTAGGAATTCCTGGTTTAAATCCCAATCTGGGTGGAGTTTACATGTTCTCCCCGTGTCCGTGTAGGTTCATCCGGGTTCTCCGGTTTCCTCCCACAGTCCAAAAACATGGATCAAGGTCAATTGAAATCTCCAAATTCGGGCAGTCATGGGCTTGTGGTTAAGGAACCAGCCTTATGACCTGAAGGTCCCCAGTTCGATTCCCAATTCCACCAAATACCATGGCTGAAGTGCCCTTGTGCAGGGCACCTGACCCCAATTGCTCCCCGGGTGCTATATTCAAGGCTGCCCACTGCTCCGGGCATGTGTGCTCACTTCACGAGTGTGTGTACATATGTGTGTGTTTCACCATGGATGGGTTAAATGTGGAGGACAAATTCCTCTGTGTGTATGCATAGTAGGCAAATAAATCACTTTTTTTAATTGCCCCATATAGAGTGTGTTTGTGTGAGTGAAAGTATGCTCAGCAATAGATTGGTGCCCTGTCCTGGGTGTCTGCCTAGCAGCCAAAACGTTCTCCTCTGGATGGGACCCCTCCCCCCTCTCCCCCCGCGACCCTAGTAGAGGATAAAGCGAATGGATGGATGGAGTTTCATTGAATCAGGCTCAAACGCTGGTTTTACTTTAATCGTACGTTGTGTTGACTCTATGTAGGAGTGGCAGATTTTGACATCTTCACAAGGTCATGAAATTAAGGGTTCTATGAGAAAGAGAACGAGTTGTTGCAGTTATTTATTGCCCTTGGATTTTCTTCCCTGTGTTATTTAAATTCATTTGCTTGGTGGGGTTGTTATACATTAGTTATCATGTATGTGCCTTCGTTTATCTAAGTGCTAAAGCTGAAAACATGGATTATTTTGTCATTTAACATGAGAGACATGAGGTCTCTCACTATCGGTTGTCATTAGGAGCTTAATGCCGTAATCCTCCTGTGCTGAAGTGCTTTATTACCAACAGAGGAAACCCATAGCTTTAAACAATACTCTTTTTTTTTTTTAGAGATTATCAATTCGACATGCAGCCTGTGTATTCTGTCTTGCTCTGTGCCCTTCATCCTGTCAGAAGGCACAGAGACAGTGTTAAATTCTTTTAACAGTTTTACTTCTTGCCTTACTTAACTTTCAGGTTGCTTCAGCAATCACCTGTCTACAGGCATGACTCTTCATTCATTCATTTATTCATTCATTCATTTTCTTCCATTTAATCCTCTGCTAAGGTCGCAATGGGGTTCCCCATGCCCATCAAGGGGAGAATGTCACCAATCTATCGCTGGGCACACACTCACTCACACAGACACACAAACACACACTATATGGGGCAATTTAGAGCATTGAGTTTAGCTTGAATCTATGTTTTTAGACAAAACTGGAGAACCCGGAGACACGGGGTGAACATGAAACTCCACCCAGATTGGTATTTGATCCTGGATTCCCAGCTCTGAGAGGTGAACGTGCTAACCACTAAGCCACCGTACCTCCCTGATCCTTCATTTTTTCTGAAAATCAATATCTTTTCTCGACTTGATAATGTAGAATGTATTATAAAGGAAGAATATATATAATCAGTGGTTAGGGCGTTGGGCTATCAATCTGAAGGTTGGCGGATCAAATCCTGGTCCACTGAAGTTACCCATGTGGGTCCTTGAGCAAGGCCCTTAACCCTCATTGCTCCAGCGATGTTGTGATTAACCCTGCACTTACCTTGTAAGTCGCTTTGGATAAAAGTATCTGCTAAATGACCAAATGTAAATGTAATCTGGGCGGCACTGTGGCTTAGTGATTAGCACGTTCACCTCTCAACAATGTACTTCCATGTTCTCCCCGTGTTCACGTTGGTATCCTCCAGGTTCTCCAGTTTGTCCCACAGTCCAAAAACATGCATTCAGGATAACCTGAATGCTCTTAATTGCCCCATATAGAGTGTGTTTGTGTGTGTGTAAGTGAGCGTGTGCTTGCCCAGCAATTGATTGGCGTCCTGTACTGGGTGAATCTGCCCAGCACCCGAAACGTTCTCCCTTGGGTGGGCATGGGGAACCCCTGCAGGACCCTAGTACAGTATTAATCAGAAGATAATGAATGAATTAATATTTTACATTAAGATTTTTTTGGTTAATTATGATTTAAAGTAGACCATTTGGATTTTAGTACATAGCTGACAATACCTTGGTGCACTGGCATGAAGTGGTTTGAATCCCTTGGCTCATTATTTGTTAAACTATGATTAAATGCAAATGGGTCAATTGAGCAAAACAAATTACTAATTTTGTTGTCATTATGCCCAATTTCTCAAGATGTCTTATTGGCAAGCAAATGCCTCAAGGCTGCAACTGACATACATAGCGTACTCTAATCTTTATAATAGAGTAATTGTCATAAATATTTTAGGAATACAATATACAATAATGTCAACAAATGCTAAATGGGTTAGAGGGTTTAAAATTAGACTGCAGTCAACCCAGTTTCACTTTACAGTGATGAAGCATTTCATTCATTCATTCATTCATTTATTCATTCATTCATTCATTGTCTTCCATTATCCTCCCTTCATTTATACACTGCTGGAATAGGAATATGCACCAACCAAATAATAACTGCTCTGTGGTAGTACTGTTGGGGTTCTGACCATTAGAAAACAGAGTAAAGGGGACGTACACAGTATGTACTGTAGTCCACAAACAGATGGACTGGCTACTGGTGATATAAATCGGTCTCCCTCATACACACACAGAGCATGGAAGCACAAACAGCTGACGGTGACTCCATCGTACGGTCCCGCTCCTGGATTAAAGTTACCGTAATAACTGTTATATATATATAATAATGTTGGCTGAAACGTAATAATGTTGGCAGAAAATGTCAGTTTTCTTTCTGATAGCGCAAAATGTCGCAAAGTTATGGTATTTCAAATAAAAAAATTTGTTAAAACTGTCTCATCTGCGACGGATTCGTAAAATGGATTCATGCTTTTCTGCCGAAGCTCAGGTTCGTTTATTCAAATATTTTCAGCCAAAACCATCATTTATTAGACCTGAACGTCCTATCCACTGCTGACAGACATATTTCAAATGTTATTTAATTTTATCAACTATAACTAATAAATGATAAAACAAAATGAATGTAACAACAGTTTGAAAAATGGATAAATTCACTAATGAAAGGGTGATTTTTAAAGACGATGGGGGAATATGGGATCTGGGCTAAAGCCCCTGATGTTTCAAAATCCTAAAAACTCCCCGGGTGTGGGCCCAACAATAGATTGGCATCCTGTCCTTTTTGCAACTGCCCAGCACCCGAAATGTTCTCCTCATGTCCAGCAATTTCTTTAAAGCAATTGGCATCACTGAATATATGAAAAACTGTTGAATTACACATTACAGGTTTCATTTTAAAAATCTAGACACGCTCATTAAACCAAGATGATACGTCTGAGTCTACTAGAGTCCACATGGGAGCTTAAATACTCAGTACATTCTGCTCTGACAGTCTTTGAATCTTCTGAGGTTTTCTCATAACTGTCTGCATCGCATTGAAATCTGTTGTTAGCAGCATTACCTTCACCGGTGCATGTCCATGCCTGCACCCACTTACGACTCCACATTTGCAAGTTCTGCTTGAGAGTCCAAACTGTTGCAATCTATTTTCTTCTCTCTTCTTTAGCTTCCAGAATTCTGTAAAAACACAGATCTGATTTTTTATGGAATAGGTTTCCTTCCACACACATGCACTCATAGCGCCGATACTCAGTAGTCGATCCAAAATACTCTCTAAATGCATTTTCTTTGTTTTTTTTGCATGGCGACTGACATACTCTAAGTTTGAATGTCTGCTCTCTCATATTCACAACAATTAAGATCATAACCACGGTAAAGATTATTACCATAGACACATCACACACCCCAGTGCATCTGTCACTTCATTATTGAAATTGCTGGTGATAAGTATTTATTGCCAAGACAATTATTCATTTGGTTGCACTCGCCTCACAGCACAACAAAGGTTTTGGGTCTGATTCACAAAAAGAACTGCTTTGCCACATCTATGAGGGGGTAAAATCCTCCTACAGCCATTAAATTGGTGTATATACCTGAATGTGACCACACTATAAGGTGCCACCAACCTGTCCAGAGTGTCCTTGCCTTTTGCTATGTTCTCTCTTGACCATACGTACTTTAATGTGTTGGACGGAATGATTTGTCAGATTTTATATTGAAAAAAAACACAACATATGCTCACCAACCACTTTAATAGCCACGTCTTCTTGTTTATACACATATTGTTCAGTTTTATGTGTACAAATTACCACATAGATTCATTTAGTGTAGTCCATCTGTTACTCTGCATAGTTTTTTTTATATCTTTATTCTGAAATTATAATGATTTCCAAAAAACCATGACCGAGTAGGTGTTATTTGGGTTGTGGATAATTCACAGCACTGCAGTGGCATACAGGGTTGTAAAAACTGTGTTTTTAAAGTAAACATTGATTGCTATGCAACGGGATGTTACCTTAATGCTTGCCAGAAAATGTTTAAATTCACTGGTGTGTAAATTCATTTGCATTTCCATATGTTTGTAATGATACAAAATTTAAAATAATGTTCACGTTTCACACATTGATATGAATGCGTGAATGTCAAATGACAGCATTCTGTCAATAATGTCACAACTGGACAAACAATTGCTCAGCAAATCAGATTTAAGCACCGAAACTACCCGTTTTATAAATTAAGATTATATAAATTTTATTATTTTATAATGTAATATAAATTATAAATTTTATAATTTAAGGTTCTAGATCAGGTTACTTTGTGAACAACTTGCCAGTGTGTGTAAATCCATCCATCCATCCATCCATCCATCCATCTGTCCTCTACTAGGGTCGCGGGGGGTTTCCCATGCCCATTCAGGGAAGAACACCTTGGGCGCCGTGCAGACACACCCAGGACAGGACGCTAATCCATTACTGGGAACACTCACGCACACACACACACACACACACTCCATGGGGCCAATTGGAGATCTAATAACCTTGGTCTATGTTTTTGGATTGTGGGAGGAACCCGGAGAACCCAGAGGAAACCCACGTGGACATGGGGAGAACATGGAAACTCCACCCAGATTAAGATTCGAACTGGGAATCTCCAGCTGAGAGGCGGTCGTGCTAACCACTAAGCCACCGTGCCCCCCAATGTGTAAATCACATATTCCAAAACACACTGCTATGCAACATCTAAGCTACCATCATTTATTTACTACTGTACATTAAGTGAGCCTCAAGTTAAGTAAATGCCTCATTTGGGCTGGATTAAATATGCATGATTATAATTAGGCTAGTCAGTAATTGTATGGGTAACCAATTGCATGTGCATACAGTAATAGTAACATTTTAAAACTGGAGATTATGTATTCAATAAAAAAGATGGCTAAGATTATATGTTCATGCAGTGGATGCAAATTTTTTGTTTTCCCACTGCATTTTATTGAGAACATGCCAGTTGGTAAAGGATGACATTTCCGATCCATTATCTTCTCATAATGTCAGTGTCTGTAGTTTTGACTCACTGGTTTTATGGGCATCCTGCCAGCTGGGTGTGAAAAATGTTATCCTGAATCCTTAATGCATAAGCTACTATCTGTCATCCCTCAATCTCTCTCTCTCTCTCTCTCTCTCAACATCTCTACCCCTGTGCATAAATGGTGACTAAAAATGGAATGGCTCCATTGCCTCTGGCTTTTTTGCTCCTTCTCACTCATATAGTGTACATGCTGTGTGTGTTTGTGCTTGTGTGTGTGTGTGTGTGTGTGTGTGTGTGTGTGTGTGTGTGTGTGTGTGTGTGTGTGTGTGTGTGTGTGTGTGTGTGTTTGTATGTATGTATGAGTGAGTGCCTGCATGCCTGCATGCATCTGTGTCTCATAATGAGATTTTCAACCATCCAGAGCAGCTTGGAATGGTCTATTAGTGAACAACATTGTTCTCCGTGTTGCCCCTGTGCTAAGGCATTCCTATGCCCCATAAACACCAACTCACACACAGTGTGTAATTGGCTAATGAAACCCTGATGTTCATTAATGATACTCAATTAAAAGCCTGCAGAAAGAAGCAGGAAAAAAAAGAAGCTTGAGAGAAAAAAGTCTTTTTTCAGACATTCAAACGCAGAGACATTAAGAGAGGGGAGAAGTGGGAGAACTCACAAAAGACTTTATTGGCTGGCTTCTCAACGATGAGGCGAGCTCATTTAACTGTGCAAATAGCTCCCATTAAGATCAGCTCTGAGTGTGGCTTTGTGTGTGTGTGTGTGTGTGTGTGTGTGTGTGTGTGTGTGTGTGTGTGTGTGTGTGTGGTGCCGCTCGGGGGTGGAATGGCTCATGCACACAAGCGTATGTGTCTATGTTTATTGCTGAAGGGAAATCGACTTCTATGAAAGCCGTGTTTGGAAAATATGTGAGAGATAATGGACTTAAATACCGACTTTTTGCAGATTTGCTTCTCTTTGGCTCCATTTTCTTCCTTTTACATTCTGATTAAAGCCTTTTGTTGAAGGGTGAATAGAGAATGAGAACGTGGGCATTGGCAAAAATGTTTTGTAAGTGCGAGACATAGTAAGAAAAAGAAAAATTAATGAATTAATAAAACAGCATGCTGCAGGAAAACAGTGTGTGTGTGTGTGTGTGTGTGTGTGTGTGTGTGTGTGTGTGTGTGTGTGTGTGTGTCTGCAAGCGTACAGCTGTCAACCGGATAGCTGCCATCTTTTGCAGGCTAGAAAAACTCCATCTGCCACTGCGTGATGCAAATGATGTTGAACATGGTGTTGTTCAGTTGGCAGATTTGTGTTTGATGATAGACATGTGTTTTATTTTTTACTTTAAAGAGAACAAAATTTTCTTTCTTATCCAATCGAATGTGTCTGGCGGGTCATATATGCAGAAGATCAGCATATCACAAACCCCAGACATTGCATTTCGAAAAGCTGTGTTAACCAGTGTTTTAAAAGATCAAAGGTTCTTTTCTGGTTGTGTTGTTTTAGACCAAAAGGGTCTGATGTGTGAGAAATGAACATAAGTGAAAATCAAGAAGAGAAACTAGATAAAATATAAAGACATAACGGACACATGAGATGACTGAAGATTTCCATGGTGGCCTATCTAGTATTATTTATAAGGCAAAATTCTGTCTGTGAGTGTGTTTGTGTCTGTGTCTCTGTGTGTGTTTTGTGTGTGTGTGTGTGTGTGTATTCCCTATACAATTACACACCATTGCTTCGATTACCACATTTAACATACCTACTCTTCGGGACCCTGTGAAGGTTTATATACTCTTTACAACCATCAAGAAGTAGCTTAAGATGTGTCACCACCTCTATGTGGTTTTAGCAGCTACCAGTGATTGGTGGTGAGAGTGGTTAGCGCTATTGTACGCAGGAGAAACTTATATTCAGATGATGTGGAAGTTTTTTTTTTTTGTTTTTTTTTTCTAATAACTAATGTTCTTTTTCGAACAATTCGGGCGCTGGGCAGATACACTCAGGACAGGATGCCAATCTATCACTGGGCACACTCACACAGACACACACAAGCACACACTATATAGGGCAATTTAGAGCGTCCAATTAACAGTGAATCCATGTTTTTGGACTGTGGGAGGAAACCGGAGAACCTTGAGGAAACCCACTCGGACATCAAAACTCCACCCAGTTTGGGATTCTAACCTGGATCCTCAGCTCTGAGAGGCGAATATTATTACAAATTATTATTATTAGTAGTAATAGCAGTATTAGTATAATAATGATTGTTATTTTACAGTTGTAAATCAATTCAGCATTATGATAAAGCCAAAAAGTTGGCATTGCATAAAAAGGAAACATGTCCACTTGTTCTTGACAGATTCGTGTTATGAGTCTCACATCACAAAAAAAAGTTTTTACAGAGATAGACCTGTGCATGTTCGACTCAACGACTACAAAGAGAAGTGGAGAAGTGGAGAAGACTGTTTCTCATCAGATTTTTGAGCTGCAGCAGTTCACAGTCCATGCTCGAGAAATTGTGAAGAAGTTATCAAAGTAAAGGCTTCTTTGTGAATTTTCTATAGATTAGAACACTGCCTCCCGTTGATAATCGACTAACATGCACTGTGATCTACTCCATCTCATTCGAGAGGAATGGAGGACTGGCTGCAGAAACAATCTTTTTGTTCAGCTTCTTTAAAGCCATTGATTTAAACAAGTCAATGTGTGTAACAGTCTTTCACAACTTGTCAGACACTTATAGCAACATTATCAGCTTGTCAGGGGCAAAAACAAGCACGTTCATTTACCATGACGCGTGTGTGCTCATATGATTATGTTGTACTGCAGTTGTGAGATTGCAGTCTGTTGTATTGTGAGTCAGTCTGGGATTGATTCGGATAATTTTGTCCTATTTAGGTTTCGAGCTTTCAAATAATATAGTGGATTTATAGCATGGTTAAATATATTTTACTTGTAGGTTATACTGGAGTATTGATTATCTTCAGGAATAAAATAGGTATTATTTAAACTTGTCAATGCTTAATTCTCTACTAGGGTCGCGGGGGGGGGGGGGGGGGGTTCCCCATGCCCATCCAGGGGAAAGAACATAGGGTTCCACTTGCCAATCCAGGGTTTTGATGGCTTACTGGTTAGGGTTTTGGGCTATCACTCAGCAGGTTGTGGGTTTAAATCCCACTGAAGTCCACTGAAGTTACCAGTGTGGGTCCTCTTTATTTTAGGATATTTGTAAGTCGCTTTGAATAAAAGTGTCTGCTAAATGTGAAAATGTAAATGTAATGAAAATATAAGAACGTTTCAGGTCTTGGGCAGATACACCCAGGAGGAGGGTGCCAATCTGTTGCTGGGTAGACATACTAAATTATTTAAAGTTATTACATGACATTGTTTTAGAAAACCATATATCTCTTAATTGTAGGTGTTTTTATTTCTTAACAGATCACTGCAATCGTTTTGTGTTGTGTCGGTTCAGTTATATTAATACACATATTTGGCACTTGGGGACCAAGCCTGATTTTTAATTGCAGAAAATTGTGTTTTCATTATATAAATATGTAAATAAATCTGTATAGAGGGCCTGGATGGAGTTATCATGTTCTCTATAGTTATCACACACTATATATGGGCAATTAGGAGCAGACAGTTCACCTTAAATCTATGTTTTTTGATGGACACAAAGAACATGAAAACTCCACCCAGTTAGGGAATCTGGATCCCCAGCGCTGAGAGGCGGACGTGCTAATCACTGCACCACCGTGCCGCCCGTAATTTACATGAAGTCGGGACAAAATCATTATAATTCATTTCATATGCTCTAGGAAGCCTGACGCTCGGGGTGTTTAAATCAGCTACACCCCCACACTATTGAAACAATCTGATAGGCTTGGGAGGACGAAAATTTAAAATAAAACGTTCATGCCACTCACCTGCTGATTTATTAAATCAAATCTCTAAAGGCTCAGAGGGACTCGCGTTTTTATTTGAATATACCGAATAAATATTGGCTAAAAGCCTCAGCATTCCAATTATACTTCAGTCTCTACATCTGCATACAGAAATGGAAGCGAAAGTGTAAACAGATCACGGATGTACTTCTGAAAACGGGTGGCCCATCAGCTATAACAAAGAAAACCAACTCCTTCCCCAAAACCAACTCCTTATTAATGTGGAAGGGTTCTTTTTCACACTGCAGGTCACGTTTTGTGCATACTTTCACCAAAAACGACACTGTTTTAGACTGATGGGTCTGTATATAATTGTGTAGCAGCCTGGTGTGCAGACGAAAACACACATCAGACTTAAGACACATATGCACATGCACAGAAATGATCGCACGGTGAGCTTTCGGTAATCTCTGATGTAATCAGAGCTACTTTCATGGGCATTAAGAGGCTTAATTTCTCCATATGCGGTGGTGAAAACACTGGGATGAGCAGTGTGTGGAATTCTCGCATTGATGATGCCATGCATGGTCTACAAGCATGTACGCCTAATGGAAGCGAAAATTGCTAATTTATTCCGTTGTTTTGAGTTAAAAGAACGGATGTTTATTGTGTCTTTGTGTGTGTGTGTGTATATGTGTGTGTGTGTATGTGTGTGTACGTGTGTATATGTGCATGTGTGTGTGAGTGGAAAAAAAAAAAAAAGGAGTGAGTCTGAGGGTCGAGAAATGATATTGCTATTCCACAGACGTGCTGATCTGGCAGAGTGGGAGAGTAACCCTTTCATGTATTTTTCATGTTCATTAACCACTCCTGTCTCTCTCTCTCTCTCTCTCTCTCTCTCTCCTCCTGTCTTTCACCGACTATTTCCCTTCTACTTAAACCCCAAATCTAAGCACATCTTCAGGCCAAAACCCAGTCCACATGCTCTGGGGAGAAATCTGTTTGTGTTTAATCTGAGTGGGATGTGTGGATTCAGTGCTTGGCTTCAGCGATGGCTGAATGTTAAAGGCTGTTGTTTAGGACGAAGCTAAGAAGGGACGACAGTATCCACAGAAGTGATGAAAAGGAAAGAGGGACTCGGTGGAGTGCTGAGTTCATTTGGAACTCTTCCTGGTTTCTACCATACACAGCTTAATTTGTGTCATAACGTGGTCCCTATTGCAGCTCTCAGTGATTTTATGCTTTTATTTGTATTAATTCCGACCCTAAGACTGTTTTATCCTTTTATTACTTCACTAGTGTTTCATGAAAAACTGTTGCCACAACTATAATCCCTTATAAACAATGGTTAACACGAATACTGTAGGCAGACTCAGAGTCACAACTAATATAATCCGTTAAAATTACAGTTGCCGTAACTACTATATTTCCTCATAAACAATGTTTGCCACAAATACATAATCTATACTAACAAAATGTTTACCACAATTGCTAAACCTCTTGCCTCAAATACTGTAGTTCCTCATAATCAACGGTTGCCACCACTGCTAATATCCCTTGTAGAAAAACCAATCACAATGGTTCCTTAAAACGACAGTTGCCACAACTGCTATAATCCCTTATTAACAATAGCTGCCGCAACTACTACATTTCTTCATGAGCAATTGTTACCACAACTGCTATAATTCAACATTACCAATGTTTGCCACAATTACATAATCTATTCTAGAAAAATGGTTGCCACAATTGCTAATCTGTTATAAACAATGGTTGCCACAAATACAATAGAGTCTCCTAAACAGTGGTTGCCATGACTGCTATAATCCTTTATAAACAATGGTTGACACAAAAATTATGCGCCCTCATATGCAACAGTTGCCACAACTACTGTAATGGACAATGGTTGAACAATGGTTGCCATAACTACTAAGCCTCCACAACAATAGTAGTATAATTAACAATAATATTCTAGCAAAATCTTCAGGAGCACAAACTGCTCATTATTCTAATTTTCACAGTCCATGCAGCATGTTGTATAACAATAAAGCTGAGGTCCAGAGCAGACAAAGCATTCAACACACTGAAACATATTGTAACTTGTTGTCATGGTCACTTATAAACTTTTGTTCACTCATCATTACCATCCCTTCCTCCCTCCTCTGTAAACAGCAGGTCTGAAATATCTCTTAACATCCAGATAATGATGTTAATGACTGTTATGCATGATGGAGACCAACCAGAGTAGCTGGAAATAAATCAATGATTTCTCTATTGTTACCTAAAATCCATGTTAAAATAATTACACAAAACATTTTCTGAGAAGGCTAAGCATGCTGTTTCTGTGTTTCAGGACTGAATCTGTAGCTGAGAAGATGCTCACGAACTGGTTTGCCTTTCTGCTTTACAAGTTCCTTAAGGTAACTTGAGTATTAGCTTAATGCACAACATTTGGTCGTATATGATGGCACAAATCATATAAAGCAAACTCACTAGAATATATATACTCTGTGCCTGGACTGAATTCATATGTACACACATATTTACTGGCCACTTCATTCTCAGTACTGTTATGAAGTGGTGGTTATTGTGCGTTTCTGGACTGAAAAGCATCCTGTATGCAGCATCCTGTGATTACTGATGAAGGATTAGTGGCTGACTATCACAAACTGTAAAGCAACAGATGGCCTACTGTCTTTGATGTTACATCTACAACGTGGTGCAATGAGGTGGATGTGTCTAATAGAGTGTACAGTGAGTGTAACAGGGTTTAAAATCTCCCTTCTGTCACTGAACCAGCACTACCACTATAACATCAGTGTCACAGCGGTACTGAGAATTAGCTATCAATATTACTTGCTCTGTGGGGGTCCTGATCATCAGAGAAATGACTAACAATGGAATTGTAGAACTACAATGTCCATCTATATGTTCAGTGAAGTTAATATAATGGACAGAGGGTGTGGTAGCTCAGTGGTTAGGGCATTGGGCTATCAATCTGAAGGTTGGGGGTTCAAATCCCAGGTCCACTGAAGTTACCAATGTGGGTCTTTGAGTAAGACCCTTAACCCTCATTGCTCCAGGGATGTTGTCACCTTGTAAGTCACTTTGGATAAAAGTGTCTGCTAAATTATCTAATGTAATGTAATGTAAATGTAAATATTGAAAAATGGTGATGTGTCAAACATAATGGCCATAATGACCCTAATAGAGGATAAAGCGGGAGCTAATGAATGAATGAATGAATATATACAGTATATATTCATTCATTCATTAGCTCCCGCTTTATCCTCTATTAGGGTCGTGGTGGGGTTCCCCATGCCCATCCAGGGTATAACGTTTCGGGCGCTTGACAGATACACCCAGGACAGGGCGCTGGGCAATATATATATATATATATATATATATATATATATATATATATATATATATATATATATATATATATATATATATATACTGTATATATATGTATGTATGTCCATCCAGGGGAAAACATTTTGGGCAATACATTCAGGACAGGCAGTCTATTACTGGGCAATATTTCACAAACACCCTGTAGACGGGGCAATTTAAAGCACTCAATTTACCTTGAATCCATATAATTTACCAACATTATTTACTGTGTTTCCTATGCCACTGTTGCCCATCCTTAGATCATAATCAATAAAGTACAGTCACATTATTTGTAATTTCTCGTTGTTTCCCTCTGTTCTTGTTACAGGAGTGTGCTGGGGAGCCTTTGTTTATGCTGTACTGTGCCATAAAGCAGCAGATGGAAAAAGGCCCTATAGATGCCATCACAGGGGAAGCTCGCTACTCACTCAGCGAAGATAAACTCATTAGGCAGCAAATAGAGTACAAAACACTGGTTAGTTGTCTGCGGCTATTGCACCCTCATACGTGTTCCTCCGGGACCTTTAGACTACCTGCCCGATGTCCTTTGCCACATCCTGTCTGTGTTTGATTTCTGTGTGTATATGGTTCAGCAGACTGTTCATTAAGCACTAATACCCTGCTGAAACTAAAATTGGGCTCCTGCAGTGGGTGTGAAATTAGATTTCTGGAGCTAGCAAATGGCCTTTCTCTCAAACCTGCCATGCGCCCAACACTCCACCATCCTAAACCAGATTCAAGCATGGATTACTTTTTCCGATCACCCATATCAATCTCCTAATCTCTTTCTGTCTTTCTGTCTCTCTCTATGTCTCTCGTTCTGTCTCCCTCTCTCCCCCTCGCTCTATATTTCTGCCATTTCCTCTCTGTCCCTTCTATTTTTGTCTCTCTCTCAGATTTTGAACTGCGTGAATCCAGATAATGAGAACAGCCCAGAGATTGCTGTGAAGGTGCTGAACTGTGATACAATCACGCAGGTGAAAGAGAAGATACTAGATGCTGTCTACAAGAATATGTCCTACTCTCAAAGACCACGAGCTGTGGACATGGATTTAGGTAATCATTCACCCACCTTCACTTACTCCTGCTTTATTTAAAAACTATATCTATTAAGAGAACCCTATTCAATAAATACAAATCAGTACCAGTCAAACGTTTGAAAACACCAACTTCTTGCTATTGTCTATTGTCTATTTCCTCCACTTACCATATAGATGGACTTTGTAGTTTTACAATTACTGACAGTAGTCCATCTGTATTCTTTGTTTTTGTTAGTCCCCTGATGGTTCTTTGTTATTTTTTGGTCAGGATCATAACAGAACAGGTATAATTTGAGTGGTGGATTGTGCTGCAGTAGTTTCATTTCTCCACCTCAGTGACACTGCTAGGATAGGAATGATGCACCAACCAAATAATACCTGCTCTGTGGTTGTACTACTGGGATCTTGACCAATAGAAAACAGAGTAAAGGGAATGTACACAGTATTACTGTAGTCCACAAACAGTGGTTGTGATTGTATACCACTTACTTACTTACTTATAAAGCCTTTATACACACATATATATATATATATATATATATATATATATATATATATATATATATATATATATATATATATATATATATACATAATTATATTTTGTCTCAATGATGGCTTTAAGTTTACACATCACAAACGTTAAGATTAAGACAAAATAATCCCTAACTGGTCAGGCACTATAGCAAGTAGACAAGTTAACAGTGCAATATACACCTTAGCTTTTGGGCTTCTGTCTACCCAAAGCATTTTCCTGCATTAATTATTATACTTCATGCCATTTTGAAAATTAGAATAAAAATGTGTATGTAGTTTAGTTATTTGGATAATGGTGGAACATGTAGGATATGGTAGCTCAGTGATTAGGTCCAATGAATTTACCAATGTGGGTCCTTGAGCAAGACCCTTAACCCTCATTGCTCCAGGGGTGCTGCATGTAACCCCATGTTCCGACCCCAACTGAGATGGGACACATGTAAGTCGCTTTGGATAAAGGTGTCCGCTAAATGACCAAATGTAATGCAAATGTAAACATAACACAATCAGTAGCATATATAAGATGCAGTGTAATGGCAAAAGTGGTAAATGGGAATCCAAATTCTGCCCACACTGTAATAACCAATTATGTTGGTTATCCTGTGATTCTCAAGACATTCTTTTTAATATTGTCTTGGAATTTTCAATTTCAACATAAGACATACATTACAAGGTGTCCGATTAAGCAGCTGGTTAGTGTACACTTTACTTAAAAAAATGTTATAGTGTTAATCCAGATGTTTTTACACCTGCAAAACTCTTATATCATGTCACAGCAATGCATTTGTCATTGATGCATGGACGGAGTTAAAATAGTTTGCAGTGGGGAGTTTTTAATTACAGAATAAGGGAGTAATAGATGAATGGAGACAAAACAAGGTGTTTGAAATTCTGATGACGTACATATTACTCAAAAACAGTGCACCTGAAGCTGATACAAAAGAATCAGGTAAAAACAAAAAAAGCTTAATTAAAAAGCTGGCATTGTTTATATATGTGCATTTTAGTTCATGTTGCTTTGTCCCTAATGGACTCTAACATATAGGATTCAGCGAACTTCACAACACTAGTCTTTGTAAAGCCACAATTTGTGTATTTGAGTCTAACCACTCGGACTCCCCACTTCATTTCTGGCACACACACAATTTTCACATTCATATAACACAAAAGGCCTCCCATCAGCGGTGCAAATCAGCCTTCCAAACACTTTGGCTCGAACAGCCGCTTCAATCGTGAGCTTATTGGGTCTGGAACTGGCGCTGGTCCGTGTGTGTGTGTGTGTGTGTGCGCTGTTTTACCGCCGTCATCTGTGCATCTGGCAAGCACACAATCTAATGAAGACCATCCAACTGAGAGGAAAATCAATGATCATTCTTTCTTTGAACCCAGCCATTCTACTGTCAAGCCACTGTTTAGCATTTTTTCAAACCGTGTATGTGGGGGTATTGTTTTCAGAATGGCGGCAGGGCAGGCTGGCTCGAGTGGTTTTGCAGGACGAAGACATCACGACCAAAATTGAAAATGACTGGAAAAGACTCAACACTCTCATGCACTATCAGGTAGGAGGGTTTTTGCTTTAATCAAAGGCCAGATCAGGCCAGACGCGGCGAATCTATTCTGGTTTCCTGAGCCATTATTAGCATAATGATAAGAAAAACACAACCTAAGTCTCCAAACATAAATCCTTTTTATCTTGCTTATTCAAGCTGTTATATTACCGACAATTAAAAACATGTTCATCTTGATAATGTATGGAAATCGGATTGTGTTCATCCGATTGTACAGTATGTCTGTTTACTTCTACACAAAGCACCCCCTTTTTTATCACCCTTATTAAAGAAAGAATTCATTTTAATTTTAACATATTTTAATAGCCACATTTTAATTAATTCATTCATACGCTTCTGCTTTAACCTTTACTAGTGACATGGGTGGGGGGGGCAATCTCTAGACATAACCTCACTCACATAGACGCACACACAAACACACTATATGGGGCAATTTAGAGCACTCTGTTTATCTTGAATCCATGTTTTTGGATTGTGGGAGGAAACTTGGAGAAGCTGTAGGAAACCCACACAGACAGGGTGAAAACCTCCTTTCCATATATCTAATTATAAATTTAAAAAAGCTATCTACTGTAACTATCTGTTACATACATATACATTCTAATATATAAATAATGTACTGTATTAAGAATATAAATATACTGTATACTACTACTACTACTACTACTACTACTAATAATAATAATAATAATAATTAAACACATTTACATGAATCAGTACCAGTCAAAAGATTGGACACACCTCCTTCTTGCTCCATTGTCTATTTTCTCCACTTTCTAGTTGTAGTTTTACAGTAGTACATCTGTTTTCATTTGTTTGTTATCTCCTTGTTGGTTCTCTGCTCTCTATTGGTCAGAACCATCACAGGACAGATATAATTTGGGTGGTGGATTGTTTATTGTCAGTTCTTCAGTGACACAGATGTGGTGAGGGGGTTTCAGTGCAGCAGTGCTGCTGTAGGTTCATTTAAACACCTCAGTGACACTGCTGGGATAGGAATAATGCACCAACCCAATAATACCGGCTCTGTGGTGCTACTATTGAGGTCCTGACCATTAGAGAACAGAGTAAAGGCGACATACACAATACAGTATGTACTGTAGTCCACAAACAGATGGACTACAGTCTGGATCTGTAATTGTCCATATTATCTACAGAATGCTTGGCTCGTCAGTTTTAACTGGCATATTACTGATTATCAGTAAAAAAAAATCACAAAAATTGTTTGATTTGAATATGCGTATGGTTTTTGAGAACCCAAAAAGTTCCAGGCTGTGTACTCTCCCAGCACCAAATAGCAAATACTATACTGGAAGGAATTTTGAGGTAAAATTTCCTAATGTTCATTTATTATTAAACTCTAATATGAGTTGTGGTGCAAAGATTAAGATTATTGAGATCTAAAAGAGATAAATCATTATTTTTGACATGTGCCTATTTGGGCTCTTCTGAAGAATCCCTCAACCACACGTACGGTTTGACTTAAGCGTATTTAGGCCTAAGGCTCTTCCTGATGCAACCCTCCTGTAAAACGGACAGGGAAATCATTTATCATGTTCTATTCATATACTAACATGTTTGGATCGTTGATGGAAACTTATACCTACACAGTCTAAAGAGGCTTTTACCAGACATGAGTTAAGTCACGTGCTGCACAGTGACAGTGTTACTATGCTGAGATTAGAATGCGGATTGCTAAAAAACTAAAATAAATATTAAATAATTATAACAAAAGAAGCTTTACTCAATTTTTTATACACCGTAATGTTTCTTAATCTTGATTTTAATAAATAAAACATTGACATGGCGGCATAGTGGCTTAGTGGTTAGCACGTTCGTCTCTCAGCACTAGGGATTCCCAGTTTGAATCCCAATCTGGGTGGAGTTTCCATGTTCTCCCTGTGTCCGTGTGGCTTTCCTCCAGGTTCATTCGGTTTCCTCCCACAGTCCAAAAACATTGATCAAGTCAATTGAATTCTCCAAATTGCCCAGTTTATGTGTCTGTGTGAGTGAGTGTTTGACCAGCGATAGATTGGCACCCTGTCCTGGGTGTGTCTGCTCGGCGCCCGAGACGTTCCCCCAGGATGGGACCCTCCCACGACATTAATAGAGGATAAAGCGGAAGATAATAGATGGATGAAAACATTGACACAGCAGGCAGTAGCATCTGCATAGTAATCGTTTTAATGAAAAAGCTGTTGTTCTGTATATCAGCACTCGTAGACTACATTTTGCCTAGTAAAATTTCTTCGTATGAACCTAATGTTGTACATAAACTCATAATGGCCACAGCAGCATCCCATGAGCACTGATATTGGATTTTCAGCAACAAATGCATTTCAGCGCTGAAGATCTAGCTTTAAATCTTTTCAAATCTGGTTCAGGATCTCTGGTTTCCTCCCACAGTCCAAGTGAGTGTGCCCAGCAAAAGATTGGCATTGTGTCCTGGGTGAATCTGCCCAGTGCCTGAAACATTCTCCCCTGGATGGGCATGGGACCAGCGTTAAATCTGTTCAAAACCGGTTCTCCTTGTGTCCGTGTGGGTTTTCAATGGGTTCTCCGGTGTCCTCCCACAGTCAAAAAACATGAATGTAAGGTAAATTGGCTGCTTTAAAATGCTCCCATCTAAATTGCCTTTATATAGTTTGTGTGAATGAGTGTGTGCCCAGTGATGGATTATTGCCCTGTCCTGGGTGTATCTGCCTAGCACCCTGACCCTTTATCCTCCCCTTGACCTTAGTAGAAATTTAGGTATTTCTCATAAGATAAAGAGATGAGATGAGGAGAAGCGAAAAAACAGATGTGTCTAATGCGTCACTGTGTTTGAAAATTCCAGCAGCACTGCTGTGTCTAATCCAATTAATCCAAAGTCCACACTTACAAACCACCACCTTATAAATGTCACTAACAGTTTTGAGAATCATCTACCACTTAAATAATGAATGCTATGTGTCAGTCATGTGGGACTCCTGACTGTTAGAGAATGAATTAAACAGTCTTATAAAAATATGTAGAGAAACAGATGAGGTTGAATTGCAGAAGTTCATCTATATAGCAAGTACTAAAATGGACATTGGATGTGTCTGTGTGTGGGGGTGTTTTCAAACATAAGAAAACCATAAGTGTATTTTTAATTTTCCCATATGCCCAATTCATTAAAACTTAAAATGATTTCCATCCATCCCATCCATTATTTTGGGCTTAATCCTATACTAGGGTCATGGCTGGGGGGGTTGGAGGTTCCCAATGCCCATCCAGGGGAGACCGTCTCGAGCGCTGGGCAGACACACCCAGGACAGAGCGCTAATCTATTGCTGGGCACACTCAGTCACACAGACACACACACAAACACACACTATATGGGGCAATTTTTTTTAAAATGTGGGAGGAAACCGGAGAACCAGGAGGAAACGTATGCAAACACAGGGAACATGTGAAACATGGAAACTCCACCCATATTGGCTTAATATGATTTTTTAGATTAGATTAGATTAGATTAGATTAGATTAGATTAGATTCAACTTTATTGTCATTGTGCAATGACAGGGCCAATGAAATGTAGTTAGCATCTAGCCAAAAGTGCAATGTATACATTATTTACATAAAGTACATTAATAACAGTGACCGGTGCATGGAGAAGTGAAGTGTATAAATGTTTATACATGAACATGTTTATATATGAACATGATATAATATAAACATAATATATGCATAATATGAACATGATGTAAAGGGGGTATAAATATATGAATATATTATATATAAATATACATGGGGCGGCACGGTGGTTTAGTGGTTAGCACGGGATTCCCAGTTCTCAATCTGGGTGGAGTTTCCATGTTCTCCCCGTGTCCACGGGGTTTCCTCCAGGTTCTCTGGTTTCCTCCCACAGTCCAAAAACATTGATCAAGGCCAAATGAATTCTCCAAATTACCCCATAGATTGGCGCCCTGTCCTGGGTGTATCTGCCCAGCGCCCGAAATGTTCTCCCCTGGATGGGCATGGGGAACCCCACCGCGACCCCAGTAGAGGATCAAGCGGAAGATAATGGATGGATGGATAAATCTACATTATATAAATATGTTATACAACAATATTACACGTTTTCTCTTTATCTTAATTCCTGCTCATATCGGACAGCATCTTCCTGACTTGGCCAAATTTCCATCACCTTTCATCACACGTATTATCCTGAAGACATGCTAAAAGGATGAGAACATGACATACATACTCACTTTACCAACCAAACAAATCTTTATGCATAGCACTGACAACAGATCTAAAATTGTTTTTGTTTGTGACTACCACGTCTTCTAGCCCTAAAGGCTACACGGAGATCAAGTGAAAGAAAGGCACAGTAAGGAAGAAGCGCAATGCTTTCAGCTTCTTTTTAAGTTGTGCGATTGCAATGTAATGCGGGCCTGTCAAAAAAGATCCAATGTTTGGTAATGAGACATGGTGCCTTTTGAAGATAACCGGATCATACAAAAATATTTGCAGGATAATGTAATAGCCTAAAATGTTCACATCTTAATGCACGTCAATGCAATTTATATCAAAATATTTGCAAAGCCTGCCATGTCAGCTTTTGAGAATGTAAACTTTGTAATTGGGTGGTAGGTTGTGTTGTGCTGACTGTCCATATAAAAGACTAAAATATAGTCTTATTTTGTTTGTTTCAGCGATAGATTGGCACCCTGTCCTGGGTGTATCTGCCCAGCGCCCAAGATGTTCTCCCCTGGATGGGCATGGGGAACACCACCGTGACCCTATTAGAGGATAAAGCAGAAGATGGATGGATGGATGGATTTTGTTTGGTTTTACCATCCATCCATTATCTTCTGCTTAATCCTCTAATATGGTCGTGGGCAGGTTCCCAATGCCCAACCAGGGGAGAACGTTTCGGTGCTGGGCAGATACACCCAGGACAGGGCGCCAATCTATCGCTGGGCACACACTCACTCACACACACTTTATATGGGGTGTGTGTGTGTGTGTGTGTGTGTGTGTGTGTGTGTGTGTTTTTGACCCCGTGACCGTAGTATTAAGCAGAAGATGATGGATGGATGGATGGATGGATGGTTCGATTCATTAATGTGTTTATTGATAACAAAATTAATAATTAACTTTTTTTTCCTCAACCTAAATCTGAACCAGAACATTGATTTCTGAATAACGGGAAACCGGCTTAGTGCTCATCAGGAATCGATATGATATTTGTTAATCTGTATTAATCTATAATAAAAATATTGCATGCTTAGAAAAATTTGTTTCAGTGAAACCTTTAAACCATATCTCCTTCATACAAAACTGTAGCTCAGCATGGTTGCTGTGATGCTTTCCTCTTTTATATGATGTTTCGTGCATTTTTAATAAGAGATAGAATGAAGTGACCAGTCATCTGAACACAACATGTTTCTGCTTTTTCTTTCTTTTATTTTTTATGCATCACGATGATGCAAAGAGATAATCTGGGACTAGAAATGAAGTATGCCTTTCTTCTTGTGTACTAGATTTTAAGAAAGTATTGCTCACTAATTTTCATGTTGCTATTTTTATCACAAAAAACATTTTTAATCATCTGAAATCAGATTAATGGAATGGAGAATTCAACAAAGAGTGGCACGCTAGCTTAATGGTTAGCACATTCACCTCTCAGTGCCAGGGATTCAGGTCATTCAAATCCAAATCTGGGTGAAGTTTCCATGTTCTCCTTGTGTTTGCAATCTCACAGTCGAAAACATGGATTTAAGGTAAATTGAATGCTCTAAATTGCCCCATATGGTGTGTATTTGTGTCTGTGTCTCTGTGAGTGTGTGCCCTGTGGTAGATTGGCACCCTGTGCAGTGTGGATCTACCCAGCACCCGAAACGTTCTCAGCACTGGGCATCCAGGTTGAAATCGCCATTGACATCTTGGTGGAGTTTCTATGTTCTCCCCATGACCATGTGGGTTTCCTCCCACAATCAAAAAAATAATAAAATAAAAAAATATAATCAAGGCGAAATAGATGCTCTAAATTACCCCATATAGGGTGTGTGTGCCTAGCAATAGTTTTGGTGCCCTGACCTGTGTGTATCTGCCAAGCGCCCAAAATGTTCATCCGTGGATGGGCATTGGGAACCTTCCTGCGAACCTAGTAGAGAAAGAAGTGGGAGATAATGAGTGAATGAATGAGTATACAACAAAATGTGTATTTCATTGGCTACCATATAGTACTGAACTTACATTGTTTTTTTGTAGAATATAACATGGGGTATAAGAAATATAATTTGTATGATTTGAGTCATTCAAAGACACCCAAATTTGATGAAATTGATGTATTCTTGATTTATTACCCTTCATGGTAGTCTAACTGCATGACAGCGGCATGTTTTGCTGCTTGAAAGTAGTCTTTGAGTTAAAGACCTCACACTAGGAGTCTTTGCTGATGGCCATCGGAGAAAGCTAGAGGCCATGGATCAGAGATATAGGGGAAAAGGATTGGCTTATTGTGTTTGATGGCAGCCTTATCGGGCAGAATGCTGCACCTTTATCACTCCCACCCAGCCGATATCAGGCAGACTGCTCAGGCCAGGATTATCTCCCAAGGGCAAATCCACCTTCGCTCAATCACCTGCCATCTCCATACACACAGACACACACATGTTCCCTGCTCATCCTGTTGCGTCAGGACAGGCTCGGGTGCATTTCCATGGCTTGTGTGTGAAAGCCCAACTGAACAAAGTTTCTTTTCTGCTTTTGGCATGAGCGTGGGAGTACGAAACAGATTTTACAACTTACTAATGGTTCAGCATTAAGCAGTAGGGGCTTAATTAACCAGATAAATAGCTGAAAGCTAGAATCTGAATTGTAGTGTTTGTACAAAATACATTTGCAAAGAAAGGTTGGGCTGCCTTCATAAAATGCAGTAAAATCTGAAGACAATAAATGACAAAGGCAAATTTATAAGCGTTTTTTTAATTTACAATTTAATTTAAGCGTTTTTTAAATTTACAGTACAATTTTTTTTAACATATTTAAGCGGGGGCGGCAAGTGGTTAGCACATTCACCTCTCGGCGCTAGGTATTCCCGATTTGAATTTCCATGTTTCCACATTCTCCATGTGTCCGCATGGGTTTCCTTTGGGTTCTACAGTTTCCTCCCACAGCCCAAAAACATGGATGAAGGTCAATTGAATTCTCCAAATTGCACCATATAGAGTGTGTCTGTGTGAGTGAGTGTGTCCATAGACTGGCGCCCTGTCCTGGGTGTCTGCCCAGCACCCGAAATGCTCTTCCCTGGATGGCCATGGGGAACCCGTCCCCCCACCGCGACCCTAGTGCAGGTTAAAGCGGACGATGATGGATGGATAGATATTTGAGCAGATCCACCCAAAACAGGGCACCAATCTATTGTTGGGCACTCACTCCCCCACACAGACATTTAGATTTATACGTGGATCCCCAGCACTGAGAGGTGGACGTACAAGCCAAAACCATTACAAACCCATTGCTTTGTGTAGCAGGGCAGTCTGTAGAGCATTTCTTTTTGTCACTACATACAGTTATAGTAGCTGTTTCAGACTCTTCACTGTAAATTTGACATCTCAGTCATTTTGGAATATGGACTTTCATTTTTTTGTAATTTACCAAATGTTAAGCACTTTAGATAATCAGCTCTAATAAGTGCTGCCAACTATTTTCAGCCGCTAATGCCAAAGGTGAAAGCCAAAAATATGTGTCATGGAAATAATGGGACAGGTGCATAAAAGAAAGTGTAGAAAAAAAAAAATAGGTTGGGAGATTTACCTGTTCTAAAAGGCAGTGTGATGAGCAGAGGGTCCACTCTGACATGCTTTTCTCTCCAGTTTTCCTCTGATTTAAGTGTCTCTCCAGCCAAGCCATTAGCCCCATGCTCTGCTGGAGTAGGCCCTTTGCCGGACATGCACTAATAGTCTTAGGGGAGAACAGCAGAAGCGAAAGGAGGAAGAGGAGGGCAGTGTACGAAGGGCTGCAGACTACCAGCCGCTCTCAGCATTGAGCTCTCACAGGGCAGAAAAGAGAGGAGATTACTGAATCTATTACAGAGGGAGAGACCTGTTTTTTTTTTTTTCTCTTTTCTGAAATGGACATTCTGAAGGTTTAAGTATCTCAGGCTGGTGAAGCTGACCTCTCTATTTCTTCCTCTCTTTCTGTATTTTGTGTATGTTTATGTGTGTGTAATTAAATAATAAAAAAAATCTATTACAGGATTAAATTTGTATTGCAATTTAAGTACGTAAGTGGGCGGCACAGTGGCTTATTGGTTAGCACGTGCTGGGGATTGCAGGTTTGAATCCCAATCTGGGTGGAATTTCCATGTTCTCCCCGTGTCAGCTTGGGTTTCCTCTGAGATCTCCGGTTTCCTCCCACAGTCCCAAAACATGGATCAAGGTCAATTGAATTATCCAAATTGCCCCATATAAAAGTGTGTTTGTGAGTGGGTCTGTGTAAGTGTGATTGTTTGCCCAGTGATAGATTGGCACCATGTCCTGGGTGTCTGCGAAACGTTCTTCCCTGGATGGGCATGGGGACTGTCCAAAAACATGGCTTCAAGGTCAATTGAATGCTCTAAATTGCCTTATATAGTGCCCCCTCCTCCAGTAGAGGATTAAGGAGAACATAATGAATGAATGAATGAATGAATGATGAATGTAAGCAAGAAAATTTTATCAAAATCTGTACCATCAAAATCTGTAATCGTCTCATCCCTACTTTATGGTGAACTAAATCAAAACTCTACTAATGCCATTTATACCAATACAAGGAGTAATTGCATTAAGCTCTCATGGTAGATTAATATGGTTGCTAGATTAGTAGATTATGGTAGATTAGGACCTTTCACCTATCCCTGCGTGATGCACCAAATTTCATATTTTGATTTATAAGACCATAACATTCCCTCAGTTTGTTACTAATGGTTTCTTAGTACATTTAATGATAGTAAATATTGATATGTTCTCAAACTTTTGCCCTGTTCTGTACAAACACATGCCCGACTATATACAATATTAGGTATCTTTCTTTTTCCATCCATCCATCCATCCATCCACATGTTCCACATGCCCATTCAGGGGAGAACGTTTCAGATGCTGGGCAGATACATCCAGGACAGGGCGCCAATATATTGATGGGCACACACACACTCACACAGACACACTCTATATGGGGTACTTTTGGAGAACTCAATTGACCTTGATCGATGATTTTGGACTGTGGGAGGAAACTGGAGAACCCAGAGAAAACTCACACAGATACGGGGAGAACATGGAAACTCCACCCAGCTTGGGATTCGAACCAGGAATCCCTAGCGCTGAGAACCGAACATGCTAAGCACTAGCCACCGTGCTGCCCTTATCTTTCTTTTTAGTAGTGTTATTTCCACTTACTGCTGCGTTCCGTCTCTTTGACCAGCCTGTTTTGATGCTCCTATTATCGTGATTATTTTTAGATAATAATCGTACCATCAAAATCTGTAATCGTCTCATCCCTACTCCACAGTGAATTCAATCAAAACTCCACTAATGCCATTTTTTATCAAAAATTACTTTGGTAGATTACTGTGGTAGGTCTGGATACACAACAGCCCCAGACCACCACGCTTCCTCCTTTCTGTTTTATAGTTAATAAACATGCTAAAGAATCATCATATTGATATGGTTTCAAACTTTTGTCCAATACTGTACACATACATCCCCTACTACATACACATACATTTGAGGTCTCTTTCTTTTTTGTAGTTATTTCCACTTACTGCAGTTTTCCGTCTCTTTGACCAGCGCATGTTTTGAACCATCCTAGGTTCTTCTACGTCCTCCTGCTAAGCACATCAGGTCTGCTTTCTTCCTTTCCAGTCAATAAATTCACAGAGGACTTGGTATCGATAGGACTTTCAATGAGCACACTCTAATGCACTGTAATACAGCCAGGCTTCTCCTCATGTCTCGCATATCTGATGTGTTCCGGCAACAACGAAAAAATATTCACTTGTTATATCAGTCGATAAAATACTTGCTTCACTGCTGTCCTAATTGCCTCGAACTGCACCGAGAGTTTGGGAAACTCAGAACTGTGAAATGCCTTTTGACTTTTGAATAACAGCAATGCAATTCTGAAAGACACATTCAAGCCTATCTTTGTGTTTGTTAGTTCCGTTCTAATATAAAGTACTGCGGGTTGGTTATTACTTTCTATATGAGTTTCATGCTTCATTTAGTAAGTGAAATTGCTCTTTTACTCCGTGCTGTAATAGGCCATCTATTTTCTTTGCATAGGTGTCAGACAGATCTGTGGTGGCGCTTGTTCCGAAGCAGACCTCCTCCTACAACATTCCTCCTTCAGCCAGCATTTCCCGCTCCTCTATAAGCCGCTATGGTGAGTGTATGTGACATTTTCATATAAAAGTGTTTTTATTTTTTATTTTTTGTAAGGTATGTCGGGAGCAAAATATAAATGGTACTTACGTAGACGATCGTATAAAGAAAACATTCTGGAATATGGTTGTTTTTTCCACCTAGGTTTAAATTAGTATATGACTTTAGCTTTAGGGACTGAGCCATATGGCACATGTTGGTTTGTGCTTGCTTCCCTGCAACATCGAATAATGGCTCTGGTGACAGTGTTTACTTGTGTGTATGCCGCAGTTTGCTTTACAGCCCAGGGGAGGCCCTGGGGAGCCTACAGAGAGAAAAAGTGCAAGTAGGAGGTGTTAGCATTTACCAGAAGCCCAATAATGCCGATTTCTCAGCTGACTTTGGATGCTGGCCGTAATGAGCACATATCCACATTACTGCTTTCCCTCAACACAACTCTGAGGGAGTGCCACAGGGCTCCCCATCTGGTCCGCTCTCGTTTTCCAGCACTGAGCTGCAGACACGTCTGATTGCTAATTATGATACAAATGATACTTCACATAAGCCAAAATCCTCAAAAGACACACAGCCAAATATCAGTGTCTGGATTTTCCAGATCCAGTATGGTCACCTAGCAACTCTGCCAGGCTTAGCAAATACATTTTGCCTTCCGTTCATTATATATTCTGTGCATTTAAAAATAAAGGGTTTATCATTTAGGTGCATTAAAGACTTCATTTAATAGCAGCCCTGGAAGAAATTTATGTAGACACAGATTTGCAAACATAATTATCTTCCCCTCCCCAGATATAAGCATCTTGACATTTAAAGTGCAAGGAACTAAAGGGAACACTTACAAACCCAATCAAGAATTTGTTAAATGTTTTTTTATACTAAAATTGACTAAAAATCAGCCATTGTTTGGGTTCACACCTCATTCTGCACCTCGCATTACTTCAATACATCATTTAACCTTTAAATTATTAAAGACTTGGTCGTACAACAAAGGAATTTTGTCATACAACAGTTGAAGGCATGCGAATCCTGGGGCAATCTCTTTTTTAAATTTTGCCTTCGCCATGTGTGTGAAGGCACATGTGTGTGAGGTGCATAGAAAGTAGCTTTTAGCACCCGAGTTCCCATCAATCACCATGTGGCACGGTGGGTACAGCTGCAGCTAGGCATCAGTTGATTGATTCATATCGGTTTAATGCGCACTACTTAGAATTTCAGCTGAAACTAACATGTCCACATCCCAGTCCAGAACAGTACATTTCATATATAACCCGGATTTGTGACAGAAAGAAAACTCAGAGGGTTAGAGATAATAAAAGCAAATGCTATGCTAGATATCATGAGTAAAAACTAAAGGTCTAATACTCTATGTACTGTTTTGTATGTGTATGTATGTATGTATATATATATATATATATATATATATATATATATAGAGAGAGAGAGAGAGAGAGAGAGAGAGAGAGAGAGAGAGAGAGAGAGAGAGAGTGGTTCCTCTGTTTTTTTTTCTACAACATGAAACACCATGAGCATTTGAATAAATCTAAATTTGGAAAACTTTCCAGTTTTTGACAAAGACATATACATATTTATATTAATTTTATCCCTGAAAACCTTCAGATTGATAGCCCAACTCACTAAAAACTGAGATACCACATCCTTATATTTTAATTCTAATGTAATTAAAGGCAAAACTATTAAGTAAGAGGAGATTCCTTAATTTTTTGGTCACAATATAAACAACCTTTTTATCCAGTGAGAAGAATCATAGACTAGAGCATATAAAACCAATGTCTCTATACATTGTCTCTATACATTAGAGGCACAATCTACTAGAACAGCCAGATGTTAAACCCTTAATGATCAAATTAGAAATTGAGATCTTATCTAATCCAGGCTTATTTGAATCGTGTCTGGATGGTCCACAGAGAAAAGAAGCAGCAGGAAAACATGCTTAGTTACCTAATTACCTTGATAGTACACTGTTCTTTGGTTTAAAAAACATTTATTTACATCAACACACACACAACCACACACACACAAACACATATTTTCTGGTCTCTTTATAGACTCATCATTCCGATACACTGGAAGTCCAGACAGTCTACGCTCTCGTGCGCCCATGATCACTCCAGATCTAGAAAGTGGGGTGAAAGTGTGGCACCTGGTGAAGAATCATGAGCATGGAGACCAGAAAGAAGGAGACCGAGGAAGCAAGATGGTCTCCGAGATCTACCTCACACGTCTTCTAGCTACTAAGGTAATATTTAATATATAGTAACATATATGTAATTGATGGAAACTCCATGCAAATCAGTGTGTGTATGTGACTGTGTCTATGTGTCTGTGTGTCTATGTGCGTGCATGCGTGTATGTCTGTCTACATGTGTGTGTGCCAGTGTGTGTGAATGTCTGTGTGTAACTGTGTCTGCATGTGTGTTTTACTGTGTGTATATATATATATATATATGTGTGTGTGTGTAACTGTGTCTGTGACTGCATGTGTTAGTGTGTGTGTATGTCTGTGACTGTGTCTATGTGTCTGAATGTGCATGCATGCATGTGTGTGCGTCTATATGTGTGTTTGTGTGTGTGTGTTTGTGTGTGTGTGTCTGTGTGTGCATGCATGTTTTGTGTGTGCCTTTTGTGTGTGTGTGATTGTGTGTGTACAGTTCTCTCCTTTGTGGCAATGCTGCCAGCTCTATGATTTAATACTTCCAAAAGCCCTGCACATATAAAGCAGGTGTGTCTGTGTGTGTGTGTGTGTGTGTGTGTGTGTGTGTAATGCAAAAGCACATAATCATGTTCTTTAGTGGATAAAACATTCTCAAAACTACTGAGGGATTATTTCTGCTCCACATGCTGTTAGCCAAATGCTTCACTTCTGCTTCAGCAAAAGTTTTACCCAGAATATAAACACTGTATGGACAAAAGTACTAGGAAAAAAACTCTTACTCTCAGTCGAGTAACCTGAACCCCACTGAGTACCACATTAGCTTGCAAGCCAGAACCACTTTTTCAACTTTACTGTATGACAACTGTTCTTGACGAAGTTCAAGTAATTTATTATATAGCGCTTTTTTACAACAGTATATTGTCACAAAGCAGCTTTACAGAATGAAAAACCCTTAAACCCCCAAAGAGCAAGCCAAAGCGACAGTGGCAAGAAAAAACTCCCTGTTATGTTGTTATTTTAAGGAAGAAACCTTATGAGGCCCAAAACCCAGTGGGGGACTCATCCTCCTTGAGCGGCCGGGCAGCATCAACAGTGTAGGGTACTATTGTACAGATTGTGCCGAGATCGGGTGACTATATTTAACAAATGGAAAAACTCTATGAAAGCTCTTCTGGGTGAAAATTGAAATAATTTCCACAAACACTTCAGAATCTTATAGAAAGCCTTCATTAGAAAGTGGAGGCTGCAGGGCAGTACAAATAGAAAAAATTGACGACAAAATAAAGCTCATGTAATCATAATGCCTAGGTAGCCCAATACTCTGTATTATAGTACATTTAATGTAGCATACTTTTATTGTGATGAGAAATTCATTAATCCTCTCCTAGAGGTCTGGATTCAAGGTGAATTGCTCTAAATTGTTACTATATATTGTGTGTGAGCGAGGCACGGTTGCTTAGTAGTCTCCTCTCAGTGCTAGGGATTCCCAGTTTGAATCCCAATCTGGGTGAAGTTTCCATGTTCTCCCCGTGTCTGTGTGGATTTCCTCCGGGTTCTCCGGTTTCCTCCCACAGTCCAAAAACCTTGCTCAAGGTCAATTGAGTTCTCCAAATTTCCCCATATAGAGTATGTTTGTGTTTTGGTCTGTGTGAGTGAGTGTGTGCCCAGCGATAGATTGGTGCCCTGCCCTGGGTGTATCTGAAATGTTCTCCCTTGGATGGGCATGGGGAACCCCCCTGCGACCCTAGTACAGAATAAAGTAGAAGATAATGGGTGGATGGATATACAGTATTGTGTGTGTGTGTCTGTGTGAGTGAGTGAGTAAGTGTGTGCTCTGCATTGCTGCCCGGTTCTGAGGCTCAGCACCAAAAATGTTCTCCACTGGATGAGCATGGTGACTCAGGTAGAGGATTAAGCAAAAGATAATGAGATAACATGAGAAAATAATAATGGATTTTTTCGTATTTTAGACAACAACAAATTAAATTAATTTTATTTAATCCTGCTTAATCCTATACCAGGGTCGGGCTGACATCAGCAAACTGACCATAGTGAAAAACATTATATTATATATATTCACATTATTATACTTTTATATTTCCACTAATAACTGACTGTACATGTACATCACGTCATTATATAATATATAGCTGTTGTATTAGTATTCATGTTTGTAATATACTTTTTATGTTGCTATTATTAACCTAGGGTACACTACAGAAGTTTGTGGACGACCTATTTGAGACCCTCTTCAGCACGGTCCACCGAGGCAGTGCTTTGCCTTTAGCCATTAAATACATGTTCGACTTCCTGGATGAGCAGGCCGACAAGCATGGCATACATGATATGGATGTGCGGCACACTTGGAAAAGCAACTGGTAAGTGTATCTGTGGCAACTGCATTGTTTTTAGCAAGACGTGTCATTTACGCTGTCAGAATCCGAGCTCCCTTTGTGACCAATTGTTCTGTCTTCCCTTTAGCCTTCCTCTGCGATTCTGGGTAAACGTGATCAAGAACCCCCAGTTTGTGTTTGACATCCACAAGAGCAGCATTACAGACGCATGCTTGTCTGTCGTGGCACAGACGTTCATGGATTCATGTTCTACCTCAGAACACAGGCTGGGTAAAGACTCTCCATCAAACAAGCTGCTCTATGCGAAAGACATTCCCAACTACAAGAACTGGGTAGAAAGGTGAGATCCTCGCATTTGATTGGACCTCCGTTTTTGCTCCATTGAAGTTATGGATATCAGATCAGTTCACACAGTGTAGAGTAGATAAGATTATGTTATTCATTCGTCTATTAACTTTCACTCCATCCTCTACTACTAGGGTCATGGGGAGGGGGGGGTCTTTTTGGAGGAAGACTTTTTATTGAAGAATAATGTCATACTGACTACACATCATTATCTTTGGCTATTTATCTCCTCTACTAGGATCACTGAAGGGATAGACCCCATGCCCATACACGGAGAACCTCTTTACCCTAAAATATAAAAAAAAAAAAAACATGGTTGTAACATTTCTGCACTGGCAATTTCTTCTCCATTACGCAATCACCCTTAATCCATGTTTTTGGACTGTGGAAGGAGAATTGAGAATCTGGAGAAAGCCCACGCAGACATGGGGAGGACATTGAAACATCCTAACCACTATGCCACTAATAAATATTCATTTATTCATTCAATTATTCAATCATCTCTACTAGGGTTGCTGGCGGGTTCCCCATGCCCATCCAGGGGAGAAAGTTTTGGGTGATGGGTAGATACACCCAGGACAGGGCACCAATCTATCGCTAGGCACACACTCACTCACATACTGATTCACACACACAATCTCTATGGGGCAATTTTTAGAGAATTCAATTTGCCTTGAATCCATGTTTTTGGACTGTGGGAGGAAACTGGATAACCCAGAGGAAACCCACAGAGACACGGGGAGAACGTGAAAACTTCACCAAGATTGAGATTTAAACCTGAATCCCCAGCGCTAAGAGGCGATCGTGCTAACCACTATGCCATTCTAACACTTAAATATAACTGTAATAAATATAATAATGTTTTAAATCAGTACTTTTAAGCTTCCACAACCCGTTCAAGCTGCACTGCTTCATTTTAGAACGGAAACATCTAACCTGCCTGCAGATGAAATTAATGTATTCCTGTGTACACTCTGCCGAGTTACCACTCTCTGTGACCTGCCCTTATAGATTTATAGAAGTGGGCTGCACAGCTCCTGATGGGGGCTGACTAACACAATTATTTTCCCTTCCATCTTCTTCAGGAGAACTTTTTCAAGAGGATGCGAATGTATAATTCTAAGGCGTACATGATTGACTGTATACCGTCTGACATTGAATTGAATTGTAATTAAAATATCGGTGAAATATGCAGTTATGAAAGCAACAATAGGCGGCACGGTGGCTTAGTGGTTAGCACGTTCGCCTCTCAGCACTAGGGATTCCCGGTTCGAATATCCCCATCTGGGTGGAGTTTCCATGTTCTCCCTGTGTCTGCATGGGTTTCCTCCGGGTTCTCCGGTTTCCTCCCACAGTCCAAAAACATGGATCAAGTCAATTGTGTTCTCAAAATTGCTCCATATAGAGTGTGTATGTGTGAGTGAGTGTGTGCCCAGCGATGGATTGGCGCCCTGTCCTGGGTGTATCTGCCCAGCACCCGAGACGTTCTCCCCTGGATGGGCATGGGGAACCCCACTGCGACCCTAATAGGGGATAAAGCGGGAGATAATGAATGAATGAATGAATGAATGAATGAAAGCAACAATTAAAAGGGAGAGGATGTCCATCCATCCTTTATCTTCCACTTTATCCTCTACTAGGGACTCCATCACCCAGGACAGGGTGCCAATCTATCACTGGGCACACTCACTCACACAGACACACACAAACACACTCTATATGGGGCAATTTGGAGAATTCAATTGACCTTGATCCATGTTTTTTGGACTGTGGGAGGAAACCGGAGAACCCGGATGGAAACCCACACGGACACAGGGTTTGGGGTGGTTTGAGTGGTTTAACCACTAAACCGTCCCGCCCGTTAGAGGATGTAATTGTTTGCATAAAATGTACAGTGTGAAGAATTCTTTTTGAACGCTGTTTGTCTGTGTCTTTAGGTACTACGCTGATATAAGCAGACTGCCAGCCATCAGCGATCAGGACATGAATGCGTACCTGGCGGAGCAAGCACGGCTCCACTCCCACGAGTTTAACATGCTGAGTGCACTGAATGAGATTTACTCTTACATCAGCAAGTACAGCGAAGAGGTGAACAGCTGCAAACACACAAACACACATACACACTCGAACACAGAAAGGCCAAGGGAGGGCAAGAGAGGAGGCAGGATGAATAGAGCACTGATGAGGAAGATGGCACACAGTCAGATCAGTGCCTGGCTCTCCTACGCAATGAGCTGCCTCTTGAAGGAGATGTTCCTCTCATAATGGCAGCTCTGCTCCAGGGACCCATTAGCCTGACCTTTTCTTTACACTGCAGTGAAAAAAAAAGCTGTGGCAGCATGATGTCTGCTCTCTTTCTGCTTATTTTCTTCCCTACTTTTTTCTTTTTTTCTCCTCACACACACAAATACAGTCCACATCCCATCAAAGTCAGACTCTGACACTTACTGCAAATGGGCGGAATACTTTATGAATTTTCACAGAACTTATTATAAGTACTTTTAGGGAACTTAGTATAGAAGAACATGTGAAGTACCAATCAAAAGTTTGGACACATCGCCTCGTCTTCTTGCTCCATTGTCTATTGCCTCCACTTACCATATAGATGGACTTTGTAATATTACATATACAGACTGTAGTACGTGTGTTTTCTTTGTCTTGTTAGTCCCTTGTTGGTTCTCGGTTCTCTATTGGTCAGGAGCATCACAGAGCAGGTATCATTTGGGTGGTGTATTGGTTATTGTCAGTTCTGCAGTGACACTGTTGTGGTGAGGGGGTTTTAGTGCAGCAGTGCTGCTGTAGTTTCATTTAAACACCTCAGTGGCACTACTGGGATAGGAATAATGCACCAACCAAATAATACCTGCTCTGTGGTGGTACAATTGGGGTCCTGACCATTTGAATAGAGTAAAGAGGATGTACACAGTATGTACTGTAGAACACAAACAGATGGACTACAGTCTGAAATTGTAGAACTACAAAGTCCATCTTTACAGTAAGTGGAACTGAGAACATGAACAACAAGTGGAGCAAAAATGTGGGTACATTTGACTTGTACTTGACTTGAGTTAAAACAAACTCGTATTTAACTATGTTAGGATAACAATAGTACATTCCTACATGATATTACTCTTGATTTAAAAAAAAATCATAATTATTTTGCAGCCACTTTTATTTAAAGTGACTTACATGTATCGTAACTTGATAGTTACGGTCTAGACACAGAACCTGGTTATAGGACGTGGTCAAAGGCCAATAATGCAACTTTTAGTAGATCCGGGGTTAAACCCCCTACTTTCAGATTGATAACCGAATACTCTAACCAGTAAGCTACTATGCCTTACTACTGCTATTACTACAACAAGTACTACTACTACTACTACAACTACTACTACTAATAATAATAATAATGATGATGATTAAGCAGATACACCCAGGACAGGGTGCCAATCCATTGCTGGGCAGACACTCACTCAAACACACACACTCACAAATATAGGGGCAATTTTTAGATATGGCAATTCGAGATCAGGATCCCCAGCGCTGAGAGGTGAACATGCTAATCACTAAACTGCCATGCATTATTTTAGGATATTTTTGGAATGTTTCTATAATTTATACCACTTTAGTGTTTTTATACTGTTGTTACTATTATATACATTAGTACACTACTTTTAGAAAATACTTTTGGATGGTCCAATGGATGTTCATTAAACTGATTAAAAAGGGTATTGTCTTTTTAAATACAATTCAAAGCACAACTAACAACTAAATTAGAATTCAGGACAGATTTCCTGGAAATAGTTTATGAAGAACCCATTTTTACAAAATAAATTAATACATTGCAAATAAAAGTCTATGTTTCTGTTTGAATGTTTATTTGGGGATTAAGGTCAGGGCTATGTATTGGCTGCCAATCTAAACCGAAGCAGTCATGCATATCATAATCCCTTCCTAAATCTCATCACATTATCTGCATATAATTGATTAAATGCTCTATATGTTGTATTTTAAATTTCTCCTTGACTGGAACAGCTTATTAACCTTATTAACCTTTAATGATTAGGGAAAGGGGAGCACTTCTGCCCATATGGTGTGAAGCCACACTAGTGCACAGTGCACTGAACAGTGTGTGAGCCTGAGAGAAAAGGCGAGCGAGTAACAAGCTCTCCATGTAACTTGAAATGCTGGGGTCTGTGAACAGGGGCAATGATGCAGAACATTTTACTGTGACTCTTCTGGAATACATAACAGTTTCTCCTCTCGCTGTCCTTAGAGACTCCTGCACTACAGAGCATAGTGATTTCCCTTCTCTATCACACATGATTCCACTCATCAACCGGCCATCAAGCCCTTCATGAGTTAAATCAAGTGTGTCAGAGCAGGGAGAGAAAAAGAACAGAGCAATGGTTTTGCCAGCAAGATTGAAGAGTCGAACACAGCTTGATTCCTATGTTGATCGGGTTACGAACAGAAAACAAATTGATTTCCAAGTCACCAGAACTGAACTTACCACCTGACTCCTCCAATTGCGGTTTGGATCTTACGTTGACATCACTGACTGGTTGGTCTGGGGAAAAAAAAAAAAAAAAAACGTAAAAACCCATGCCTAAAGCTACATTAAAGAATGAAACAATGCGATTTGGGTGGAGGACGGCACGGTGGCTTCGTGGTTAGTATGTTGGCCTCTCAGCACTAGGGATTCCCAGTTCGGATCCCATTCTGGTTGGAGTTTCCATGTTCTCCCCGTGTCTGAGTGGGTTTCCTCTGTGTTTTCCGGTTTCCTCCCACAGTCCAAAAACATGGATCAAGTCAATTGAATTCTCCAAATTTCACCTTATAGAGTGTGTTTGTGTGAGTGTGTGCCCAGTGATGGATTGGCGCCCTGTCCTGGGTGTATCTGCTGAGAGGCAGATGTGCTATTCACTCTTATTATTAATATTAATATTTTTTACCTGAATATGTAGTGAATTTATAATGACTTTATTGTTTTCTATTTATTTGACTCAACCCTGAATCATAACACACACACACGTCCCAATAGCCACCCCATTAAACTGAGCAAGAATATGAACTATGTCATCAGAAGCATGAATATTGATGGTTTTTTGATTTGTGTCTTTAGATCACTGCAGCACTTGAGCATGATGAGCAGGCGAAGAAGCAGAGGCTGGCTTATAAGGTGGACCAACTTATTGCTGCCATGTCTCTAGAGAGTTGAGACAGAGTTTAAAACGGAGTTCAGGAACATAGACAGACCGTGGCATGTAACATTTATCCAAAGCCTTGTCTGAAAAAGTCACATGGAAAAGGAGCACAGCTGGCTTGGGATCCTTTGCCTACATTAGCTTGTTTATTATACGTTTGGAGTTGAACAGTTGCCTCTGCAAGTCAAGCTTGCAAGCCCATCTACATGCCTTCGAACTCAGTAGAGGAACTTTGAAACAAAGCAAGATTTCAACTTTAGAGCATATACGCTGGACCAAGTGGCTTTCAGAGGCACCTTGCATGTTTGTTTTTAGCATTTATTTAGATTGGTTTTAGATGCCAGACTTTGGAAAGAAAGTGACTGTTAACTGCAACACCTCCTTGTAAAGTCTTCTCTGGTGGCACGTCAGGATAAAAGGTGGAAACGTTGGATATACAATGCCTCATTTGAAACCCAGCAGATGGCTTTTACTTCCAAATTTTATTTTTATATGATTCCTGTTTTTATTTATTTATTCTGTGGAACTGTGCCTCTACAATGTCGAAGGCATACTGATATTAGTTGTCCTTCTCTCTAAATCATGTGACTTCTGTACCTTACTCTTTCCAAAATCAGAGACTGAAGTTCTCCCTTGTGCATGTATGCTGAACATTCAAAGTCATTCAGTTGACTTCAAGGAACCTTCGAAGATCTCGCCAGATCTTTGGAAATCATATTTGAGGCAGGAAGCAAATCAAACACGTGAGGGTTAAACTTTGTCAAGCATGTCTGTTTACTCGAGAGTATTCAGGCCTGCATTTCGCTGGTGGATAACGCTGAGACCAACTTCACACATTTACCTGCAGTCTATGTCTTTATGTCCTGTTTTTTACACGTAAGCCTTTGTGAATGTGAAAATGTTCCTCGATGGTATCATTTCATTTGTTCACGAAAAGTAACCGGGTCGGTTGAGCTGGTTCCCATCCCAAACTAGCAAAGAAGGCCTCCGATTTGCTGTATTGCATATTCTTTATTCTCAAATGCATTGCCAAAATTTGCTGTACCAATGATTTTGATAGGCTTTTTTTTTTTTTTTTTTTTTCACACGATCAGTGGCAGTGGTATAGCCTTTTAGTTTGCAGGTGGATGGGGGGACATTTTTTTTCAAAGGAGCAAATACCAGGCAGTATTACTTGTTACTTATGGTCCAATGTGTGTGTGTGTTTTTGCATGCATTATAAGAGTACCTCATTCAGATATATGAAAAAAAAAGGTTTTCTTTCCACCTGGTCTTATATTTATGTGCCCATGGGTTCACGTGGCTGGCTAAGATTCAGTTTGGAGATGAATACTTCATACAAGTCTGTTCCACCCTGCTACACAAACATCTCCGTCGTATGTCTCCAACAGTATTGTATCCTGATCAAGTGCCAAACGTTCTGTGTCATCAATTCACGAAAACTTCTGAAATGGTTAATGCTTTATTAGGGGAACAAATCCTTTCAAACTTGAACCATGTGGATGTATAGATGGAAAACAAACTGGAAAAGTTATTATTATTAATAATATTATTATTCTTATTATTTTGTGCCACTGCATGTAAGGCCGTGGCAGCGAACTGGTACGAAAAGACTGCACTCTTGACGTGATTTGTACAGTGCTGTTGATGACTGAAGGTGTGATTTGGGATATGATTTTTTTTTTGTTGTTGTTGTTTTTTTATTTTAATTTTTTCCTTCTACATCATAAAATGTCAGCACATACTGCAAGCATGAACAAAAGATGACATAGCTTTCATTTATAATGCATGAGTTTGGTTTAGCTGTTTTTCAAAGATCATCCGAGCTGTAGCAGACAAGGTCATGAAAGGTGCAGGCGGAGAGAAACACGGTGCACGGCTTCAAAAACCTTATTTGCATAATGCAACCTAATATGGTCTGGATAGTGACCATTATCTTTTTGTCTCCTTCAGCCAGCTCTTGTTAAGTACAGTACTTTCTAATAGCTAGGGTGGAATCTTTTAGACAAATGGAATGAACTGAAATGCTGCACTTTTTTTCAAGAAGTGAACTTGGAAACTCTCCATTTTCTGCCTGCCCATTTATTTTTGATGTTCGGTTTGCATATATCACCAGCAAACTCAATATGACAGATGGAAAAAAAATAGAAAGAGTAATAGTAAAAGATGATGCACTGAAGGTGAAGGAATACAGAGAGCAAAGACTTTCCACCCTGCTTCATAGCTGAAGTGTCCTGTTTCGGGGATCCTATGGGGAGCCAGGAGATGACTATGGGAGAGAGAGATTCTGAAATACGGAGGCCCCTTTAGCCTCGGTATCCTGCTAGGGCTTTGAAGCTTGACTTTGATCTCAGCTAATCATGTGCACTCTAAGATCAGGAGATAAAAAAAGAATACACATTGAATACACATCAATGACATGATGGTGCAAGGGTTTCTAAGGAGACTGACATGACGGGCATGGAATTCATTTGCAACAGCATGTTAGTTAGGCGAGCACTGAAGGAAATCCCTTTGTATATAAATAGTTACTAAAAAATGCACTAGAGCATGTGAATTTCATTCATTGAGAACTTCCCTCTTACACACACACACACACTCTCACACACATACACATACACCAAGGACACAAAACATTTTACATTCCAGTCAGCATCAGGTGATTTGAACCAGTCTTCCTTGTGTTATTTTTTGACAGCCGAGTCCGTTTCAGCTTCAGCGTCCTTCTGAGATCATTAACTCCTGTAAAAGTAATGCTAGTATAGGTAGAATTATAAATAGGGATCGCTTTCTTTTTCAAACTGGGTCCAAATTTTTCACTCTGTAAAATTTGGACCCTACAAAACAAGGTTGTGAATCCAATTCACCAAAAGTTATTTTGCTCCCCAGGCAAAGACGCCTACAACATCTGTGCCAGTCCTGTGTGCCTTTTATAAATTGCATTTTAATTTAATTGCTGTCCAAGTACGTTGGTCACCTAGTGTCATAAATTCATTGGCCTTTCTTAATGAGTGTCCTTTACTCCATACCGTAATTGCAACAAGTTAGTAATTCATTAATTCAACATTCAAGTCCTACCAATACTGCCTCATACTTATTGTGCACCACCCAGTTTCTTTATCCAAATGTGCAACAGGTGCTGCTATTGGTTACACATATATATTTATATATGTATATATACAGTATATAGTCTGGGGAGATCTGATTTCAACTTAAAAAAACAAAACACAAAAAAAAACCCTGTCCATTTGGTATGTTGGCTCCGGGATAAGAATTTACAATGCCCATGATAAGCTAGTAGTTTGATATCGACTTTAAACTCGTTTATGATTTGGCAAGTCTATTCTACATTTGTGCAATTACACATGGCAGCTTTGTAACTGTAACAAAATGCGTTAACCACCATCGCTTCACAGGATTCAGAATACGAGTTAGAGCTTGGGCCATCGTTAAAACCTCCTGTCTCCTGTAGTGATATTTAGTGCCCTCATCTACATTTTGGCACAAAGTCCAGTTTTGTGCACATTATACGCTCATATCTTGCTGGCAGTTAAGTGGCATGCTACGAACTGAAATTCCAGCACTATTCGTATTACCGATCTAGTCATTCAAAGGACGAAGACTATAATGGGTGAGATTTATGCAGTCAGAACGCTACCTGGATGTAGGTTACATTTACACAAGCCTTTCTACAATGCTTTCTAATTAGACACTGGAGGTCTGTAATATACTTACTACACAAAAATAATAATGACCATGATGATAATAGTACTTATGGCTGTCTGTTGTTGTTTTATAAAAGTGTTGTGAAAAACTGTAAGAACGTAAAAGTATTTAAAAAAAAGGGAAAAAAAGAAAAAAAGTTTAGTCTTTTTTTATTTGCTTTAGGTTTTGTTATATATTATTGTGTACCTATTGTAAATATGAAGCACACCTATTTTGCAAGCCAAGGATTCAATTTGTACTGTTGTTATATACAAATAAATTTTACTGGTTAGAAAGTGGATTTGCAGTGAATTTCATTCTGACTTTTTTTTGCTTTCAGGAATTGCATCATTTATAATAATAAAGTATTAAAAAAGGCATGATAACTGATCCATTTTTTATAAATTGTATAGTTTAAATTATGAAAATAAGGGTGGCACAGTGGGTTAGTGGTTAGCACGTTCGCTTCTCAGTGCTAGAGATTCCCGGTTCGAATCCCAATCTGGGTGGGATCTGGGTTTCCATGTACTCCCCGTGTCCGCGTGCGTTTCCTCCGGGTTCTCCGGTTTCCTCCCACAGTCCAAAAACGTGGATCAGGTCAATTGAATTCTCTAAATAGCCCCATATAGAGTGTGTTTGTGTAAGTGGGTGTGTGCCCAGCGATAGATTGGCACCCTGTCCTGGGTGTATTGGCCCAGCACCCGAGACGTTCTCCCCTGGATGGAAGATAATGGATGGATGAATGAAAGGGTGACACGGTGGCTTGGTGCTTAGCCTGTTCGTATCTCAGCACTGGGGATTCAGATTCGAATCTTGGTTTCTTCCGACGGTCCAAAAACATGGATTCAAAGTAAAGTGAATGCTCTAAATGGCCCCATATAGTGTGCTTGTTTGTGTGTATGTGTGTGTGTGTGTGTGTCTGTGTGAGTGTGCTACAAAAAATCTATATAAAAAAATAAGACAAATAAACACAAATCGAGAAAAAAATGTACATGAAACAAGTAAAATTATCTGCTGATATAATAAGTAAATTTATCGTTACGATTTCAATATATCACAGGTGCCTGGGTGATTGGTTTATTTTGTGCACGTGACCGGTGTTTTTTGTATTTAGTTTCCGTGTTCCCTTTTCCCCGTGCACGTCTTTGTTGTGGATTACCCCGATGTTAGTCTCGTTTGTTTGGTTCCCCCTTTCTGTTGGTGTCCCTACACCATTTTAAATAATAAATCCGATTTTGTTTTTATGCCCGGTGTCTCCGAACTCTCCTTCCACGCTCAACCACGGTACGGCGCTTCGCATTACTCCTGCGCAGGCTTGAAACCGTGGGAGCTTTTTTTACGACGGACCGTCATGTGCATTTTGCTCCGCGCAGCCGTTCCCGGGAAACGCTCTTAAGGCGTGCGCATGACTCCCGCGTAGCCAATCTCCATTTAAAAAATTTTTTTTAAAAGCTACATCGTTTATCTTACTTAGAAATCTATTCCAGTTAAAAACAATATTTATTATACTTATTTAGAATTCTTTCATTTGTTAGGATTTAATTTTTTGCAATGTGCTCAGCAATTGATTGGCGCCCTGGCCTGGGTGTATCTGCCCAGCGCCCGAAACGTTCTTTACTTTGCAAGTCACCAACTTTGAACAATTTGGGGAAGTCCCTTTAGTGGTTTGATGTAACACAATCCAAGATCCATTATGACATCAATGGTGAGTATGGTGGTAAAAGCACACAACTCTGACCTGGATAAGGTAAAGTATGGATAAGGCTAGCATGAATGTAAGGTGTATATATATATATATATCTGACAACAGTGTCTAAACTTATAGATGCTCCTCTGACATGGGCAAACACTTCAAAATTTTTAGAACATTTTCCCAGAATTGAGGAAGCTGTTAAAGCTACATAAAGAGCACTAACTCTATATTAATATCTATAAAGGTGATGTCATAAAGTCTTTAGTATGTGTAACGTAGTTGTCCAATCATTGGTTCCACATATTGTTCTAAAGCTTCTTATTATAAAAAGTTGGGCTTATTGTTTTCTGCACTTCATTAGCTATTGCAAATGTTTAAATTCAATACCAAACATAATAAAGTATTAGTCAGAGCTGGTATTGAACATCGACATAAAACCACAATGCACCTAGATGTGCTTAAGTCATAATTACAAGAATTTTCATCTGAAAGAATTACTTTGTGTTCTTTGTGCTTGAATAGTTACTGAAAGGTCCAGCTGCACTTATTGTAAGTAAATTATTACTTTTAATATTTCATTTGTTCAAGTCCCTGTTTTGCAGTGTTCCAAGCTAAATGCAGTCAATTGTCAACTGCATGTTATGTCACAAAGTCTGCCATAGTGAGCATATTCTGTAAGGTAAGTAATGTCACCACATACCCTTGACACAAAACAGAAGTTGCCCACACACTTAACTGCAATTTTGTTATAGGCTACCTTTTATAAAAACAGCATTCGTATTACACTGTATAAAATGTACTAAACCACAGTACACCAAATTATGTTGTTAGTGGAAATACAGCTAACACCATAGTGACGAGAGATCCAGAAGACCGAGATTTAAGTAGACAGTCCTTTTGCAATATTTATAACAACAAAATGACACTTTCATATCACTTATGTTTGTTCCCAGCATACAACTAAAACCCTGGTATCAATGCTTACTCTCTGGAAAATGGACTAACAAGATAACTGATGGTCCAACTGTAGGCTATGGCTGCAGGATGTCTTGCTGTATCATTAGACCCAACTGGAAACTGCTCCCAGTAAAATGATCTTACATTGGAAGTGATATAAAGGCTACTGTTCAGATACAGGAGAAACTACCCCATAGGCCTTCACATGATATAGTGCATTGTCAAGGAGGTTTGCATGCGTTATTGTAGTGGAGAGCTAAGATGCCTGCAGTCTTATCTATTGTTGGGGCTTTAATGACAGAAATATCTCATCTGAGGCACCAGACTTAATCCACAATCTATAGTGGGCAACAGTAACACAGTGTGATGTCAAAGACTGGTGGTCACAAAGATGACAACAGCAATGACAATATTTTAACTGTTGTTTGTAGTTTACTGATTACCAGTTGTACACATTTGTATGTTGAGCATAACGGGTATGAGATGCTTTGCTTTTGTAGTTTAGTATAGTTAGCATGCTCACGTTGAATAATGCAAAAAGGCATGAGAGGATGTGTATTATTGTGAACAAATGACAGGATAGAGGTGTTATTAATCACGATGTTTGGTGGAGTATGGTTATACCTCTTTCCCATTACACAACCTCGAGTGCCTTATTGCTTTTATAAAACAGTTACAAACACATTATTTTAAAAAAACAATGTTCGATTCATAAATGCATTTATTAAAAGCATAAACGTTATTAAACTGGTCTTCCACGACATAATCTAGTCTGGTTTTTGAAGTGAATGCTGATCGCTGATTGACAGGTTTCCGGTTTCTCTAACAATCAAATACAAAAAGAAAATAACAGAATGCAGTTTATAAAAATGTATTGTATATCACGCATTGATACGAATGTGAAACAAGGTGTGTGTTATTGTCAATAATGTCACTGCTGGACAAATAGCTAATCAGCCAATCAGATTTAACGACCGAAATGACCCGTTTTATAATGATGTTTACCTGATTACAGCATGTTATTTGAAGCTTTGAAAGTTCACTTTTTGAGAGAGTTCAGTTTGTGAGACAAACCGTAATGTGTGTCACAAATCATGCCTCTATTTTAAGCCATTATAGCCAGGCTGTCAATAAATCTTCTGTGTGGTCAATACCTCTAATTAGAGGCAGACCTGGTCAAGCTAGAGCTCTCTCATTAGCTGGTCAGCAAAATCTCATTTATTCATAAATTGACTACATCAATAATTAAACTGACCTCATCTAATAGCCGGATATAAATATTTCACCTTGTGCTGAAAGTAGAGTTCTTAATCTCATGGAAATGAAAGCATTCTTTTCTAAAAGACGTTTATTAGTAATGAGCATGAACCAGGCAGTAATTGTTCAAGATTCGTTAATCTTGCTAAGGGGAAAAAAAAGTTTTATTTCCTGAAATTTAATACATGAGTCATTTAATATATATATATATATATATATATATATATATATATATATATATATTGGCGGCACGGTGGCTTAGTGGTTAGCACATTCACCTCTCAGCACTAGGGATTCCCGGTTTGAATATCCCCATCTGGGTGGAGTTTCCATGTTCTCCCCATGTCTGCTTGGGTTTCCTCCGGGTTCTCCGGTTTCCTCCCACAGTCCAAAGACATGGATCAAGTCAATTGAGTTCTAAGAATTGCGATAGATTGGCGCCCTGTCCTGGGTGTATCTGCCCAGCGTCCAAAACGTTCTCCCCTGGTTGGGCATGGGGAAACCCCCCGCGACCCTAATATAGGACAAAGGCGGAATGAATGAATATATATATATATATTCAGTATATATATATATATATATATATATATATATATATATATATATATATATACACACAGTATATATATTCCTTCATTCATTCATTCATTCATTATCTTCTGCTTTATCCTATATTAGGGTCGCGGTGGGGTTCCCCATGCCCATCCAGGGGAGAACGTTTCGGACGCTGGGCAGATACACCCAGGACAGGGCGCCAATCTATCGCTGGACTATATATATATATATATGTCACGATAGTCTACCTCGGGCAGAAGCGGAAGCGCATCGGACGCGCAAAACCGGCGTATAAACGCGCTGAAGGGAGCCAGGCACGCAGGTAACAGAAACAGGATTTATTTAAAGGTGCAGTGCACCAAAAAGCGTGAGGTACATAAAAGACTATGTGACAAAGAAAACAACGACCAGCACCGGTGACAAAAAACAATGGACCTATATACAAAACGACCCCAGACCATGTGCACAAAACAAACCAATCACAAGACGACGTTAATTAACTAAACTAAATACGCACAGAATGTTAATTAACGCGACAGAACGAGACTAAAACACAAAACAGGTGAGAGGTGCCCTAGGCACCTCTTACATTACCCCCGCCCCAGCGGTCGCGCAACGGGGGGACGCGACCAAGAAAAAAAACATAACAGTCCCGGGGGGGGGGGTCCTCCACCCTCCTTGAGCGGGGCTTGGAAGGCGCCCTCGGGTGGACGCCCTCTGCGGGTGAGGCGTGCCGAACGCCCTTTGGCTGCAACGTCAGGTGGACGCCCACGGCGGATCAGAAGTGGGCCACGCCCACTGGCTGCGTGGTCCGGTGGACGCCCACGTCGGGCGCGGAGTTGGCCACGTACTCTGGCTGCGTGGCGAGGCGGGCGCCCCCGTCGGACGAGGAGTGGGCCACGCCCTCTGACAGCGTGGTCCGGTGGACGCCCACATCGGGCGGCGTGGCGAGGCGGACGCCCCCTGGCGGCGTGGCGAGGCGGGCGCCCCCTGGCAGCGTGGCGAGCGGCGTGCGGCCCCTGCTGCTCGGCGGCGTGCGGCCCCTGCTGCTCGGGCTGGGCGGCGGCGTGCGGCCCCTGCTGCTCGGGCTGGGCGGCGGCGTGCGGCCCCTGCTGCTCGGGCGGCCCCTGCTGCTCGGGCTGGGCGGCGGCGTGCGGCCCCCTGGGCTTCGGAACGGGCGGCGTGACGCCCCTGGGCTTCGGAACGGGCGGCGTGACGCCCCTGGGCTTCGGAACGGGCGGCGTGACGCCCCTGGGCTTCGGAACGGGCGGCGTGTCGCCCCTGGGCTTCGGTACGGGCGGCGTGACGCCCCTGGGCTTCGGTACGGGCGGCGTGACGCCCCTGGGCTTCGGTACGGGCGGCGTGACGCCCCTGGGCTTCGGTACGGGCGGCGTGACGCCCCTGGGCTTCGGTACGGGCGGCGTGACGCCCCTGGGCTTCGGTACGGGCGGCGTGACGCCCCTGGGCTTCGGTACGGGCGGCGTGACGCCCCTGGGCTTCGGTACGGGCGGCGTGACGCCCCTGGACATGGGTTCTTGTGCTGACAGGACCTCGGCGGGCACGCATGCTGGCTGGACCTCGGCGGGCACACATGCTGGCTGGACCTTGGCGGGCACACATGCTGGCTGGACCTTGGCGGGCACGCACGCTGGGCGGACCTCTGCGGGTTCACACCCTGGCAGGACCTTGGGCACGCATGCTGGCAGGACCTTGGCGGGCACGCACACTGGGCGGACCTCTGCGGGTTCACACCCTGGCAGGACCTTGGCGGGCACGCACGCTGGGCGGACCTCTGCGGGTTCACACCCTCGCAGGACCTCGGCGGGCACGCACACTGGGCGGACCTCGGCCGGCACCTCGGGCGCTCCATCCTGCACACAGAACATATACACACCCCCCGCATTGCCCAAACACATTGACATTTCAGACATGGGGAAGACGGACTGGACACACGAGACAGGGGGACACGGATCCACATTTACCCCCCCGAGTGTTGGCTCCGGTACCGCCCCCTCGCAACGCGATCCAGACACAGCGCGGTCCGGCGCGGGCGCGTCACGTGACTGCCCCGCGGCACACGTACCGCGCTCGGCAGCCGCGCAGCGCGCACGCCGTGACTTAGCACCGCGCCGGCGCGCTCTGCGTCCGGATCCCGCAGCGGGGGGTTTAACAAACTGGACCGGAGCGTCCGTCCAGAACTCCTCAGAGTTGCGGAGGGTGCGTATGGGCAGAATATGCCCATACAGGTACGACTCGCCCTCGCTATCGGACACCTGAACCAAGTCCAAACCCTCCTCAGCGCAGAGCGCTTCGTACCCGTACCTCCACAACCATTCATCATCAGAATCATAATCCCACATAGACATTACATAATTCGGGCCGTCCTTACGGCTCCGGGAAGGCGGACTGTGCATAGCAGCGCACTCGCGGACACAGCGGAATGCGCCGCGAGTACGAGGCTACACGCCCCCCGCAAAGAAAAATTTAAAGAATTGCTTACCTGGGCTCTGGACTCCCCAAATTTCTCTGGCTGGTCGTTATGTCACGATAGTCTACCTCGGGCAGAAGCGGAAGCGCATCGGACGCGCAAAACCGGCGTATAAACGCGCTGAAGGGAGCCAGGCACGCAGGTAACAGAAACAGGATTTATTTAAAGGTGCAGTGCACCAAAAAGCGTGAGGTACATAAAAGACTATGTGACAAAGAAAACAACGACCAGCACCGGTGACAAAAAACAATGGACCTATATACAAAACGACCCCAGACCATGTGCACAAAACAAACCAATCACAAGACGACGTTAATTAACTAAACTAAATACGCACAGAATGTTAATTAACGCGACAGAACGAGACTAAAACACAAAACAGGTGAGAGGTGCCCTAGGCACCTCTTACATATATATATATATATATATATATATATATATATATATATATATATATATATATATATATATATGAATCCTTTTTACTCCACTTATTGTAACAGTTCCACTTACTGTGAAGATGGACTATATAGTTCCACAATTCCAGGCTTACTGTAGTCTATCTGTGCACTACAGTACATATTGTTTATGGCCCCTTTACTCAATTCTCTAATGATCAGGACCCCAATATTACCACCACAGAGCAGGTATTATTTGGTTGGTACATTATTCCTATCCCAGCAAGCAGTGTCGCTCAGGTGTTTAAATGAAACTACAGCAGCACTGCTACACTAAAACCCCTCACCACATCAGTGTCACTGCAGAACTGACAATAAACAATCCACCACCCAAATTCTACCTGTTCTGTGATGGTCCTGACCATCACATAAAGAACAGAAAACCAATACGGGACTAACAAAAATATACAGATGGACTACAGTATGTAATTATAAACCAGTAAGCATGGAGCAAGCAGGAGGTGTGTCCAAACCATTGAATAGTACTGTACATGACATTGCGTTTGCTTTTGCATTTAGTTAATTAGTCATTTTCACTAAATGCATGAAAACAGATATACAATTTGACTTGAACTTGGCAAATATAAGAAGGTAATCCCTGCCTGATTTTAAGCCTGCACTGCTGAGATCAATTGAAATCACATGGGGCTTAATGCTCTATAATGGAATGAAATCTGTGAATTAACTAACCCATCATTTTGGTTGCAGTAAAGCTGGATTAGAAAATTTGCAAATGGAAATTTGTAGTTTGACAAGACACTTCCATAACTTCCAACTGTATTTATTTGTATTCAATGTGTAATTTATATTACTCTAACTTCTAATACATAGTATGTATATTTAATCATTTTTTCATTTATTTATTATCTTCCGCTTAATCCTCTACTAGGGTTGCAGGGTGGTTCCCCATGCCCATCAAGGGGAGAAAGTTTTGGGCAGATACACCCAGGACATGGGAGCAATCTTTAGATGGGCACACACTCGCACACACACACACACTTAGAGACACGGACTATATAGAGGGCAATTTGAAGCATTTAATTGACCTTGAATCCAAGTTTTTGGACTGTGGGAGGAAACTGAAGAACAGGGAGGAAGCACACACTGACACTGGGAGAACATTGAAGCTCCACCCAGATTGGGATTCAAACCTGAAACACCAGCACTGAGAGGCAAACATATGTACCACTAAGCCACCTTGACATCCATCCATCCATCCCTCCATCCATCAGCTTCCGCTTTATCCTATATTAGGGTCGCGGGGGGTACCCCATGCCCATCCAGGGGAGAACGTTTTGGGTGCTGGGCAGATACACCCACGCATACACACTCAATTGATTTGATCCATGTTTTTGGACTGTGGGAAGAAACTGGAGAACCCGAAGGAAACCCATGCGGGGAGAACATGGAAACTCCACCCAGTACCATGACATCCAGTATATATTTTTAATTACATGTGTTTACAATTTATTAGTTGGGGTTAAAGTGTAAGTTCTGCCATGTTAAAGCACACTTGTTTCTTCAACCAATCAGATTTTGAGATGGCCCTCTAGCAGGCAGACGTTTCGTCAGCGTATTCGTTCCTTTTTCTTGGTAGTCAGAAAGTTTACATCTGTACTTATGCCAGAAATATGACTCAGCTTGCAGCCTTTGCTTTGATTGCAATAAAAACGCACTTCTTGGTGGAACTAATTGAAATATTTAAGAGGATTTTGTACAAATAATCAGGATTTTTCTGAGTGTTATTTTCCTAAATAATATTTTATGAGGTTATCATTATTGATTTCTTATGTCTGGCTACACATGTTATCTATCTGTGGTGCAATGGCTCTGTATACTGCATTTCTGCATAATGAAATGGTTCTTATAGCCATGAAATGGTTATTGACAAGTGGATTGATTCAGACGAGGCATCACTGAAGGCCTATGTATGAAATGCATGGCCCGCCACTGTTGCCCAGTAATTGATTCCATAGTAATAGTTGATTTTTGGAATACTGTATTAGCATGACTCATTATTCCAGGCATTTGTGCAATGACATAATTACTTCAACTAAAGTTTTCAGTTGGCTGCATTGTGTGCATTGTGCATTTGAGTATAGAATTAAAATTTCCGTATAAGCAGATATAGAGGTGACCCATTTATATATGTGCTTTCCAAACACGCTTAGCCAACCTACGGGTGTGGGCGATGAGGATGCTGGTAAAAAGGCAAGTGGCATTTAAAGGCATTTAAAATGGTTTATTGCCACCTTAGAAACAACAGCCAATTTTCAAAACACTGCTCTCATGTGTCATCGCCAACTCTGTCCACTTCCTACTTAACCATCTGCACAGACACAATTAACAAAACACATTGCAGATGTTCCTTTGGCTTCACTTTCTGTTTACCTTTACACTTTTCCAATTTTATTTAAGCAAATAAAAACATTGCTCCCGTTGGCTACCTGTCCAAAAATTATGACACGGGTTGCAGAGTGAGAAAAGTGATGAGAGGTGTAATGTATTATAAAAATAAATAAATTGGTGGCTTAGTGGTTAGCATGCTCTCAACGCTGGGGATCCACGTTCACTGCTTTCCTCCCACAGTCCAAAAACATGGATTCTGGGTAAATTGAATGCTCTAAATTGCCCCATATAGTGTGTGAGTGAGTGTACCCAGTGATAGATTGGCGTCCTGTCCTAGGTGTATCAGCCCAGCGCCTTACCCCCCTCCCCGTGATTCTATTGGACATGAGGAGAACACGGAGAGAAACCTCACCCAGATTGGGATTCAAACCTGGATGCCCAGTGCTGAGAGGTGAACTTGCTAACCACTAAACCACCGTGCCACCTCACCTGAAACAAATAAAAGTATATATATCACCCGAAACAATATATATAATATATATATATATATATATATATATATATATATATATATATATATATATATATATATATATATATATATATATAGGCGGCATGGTGGCTTAGTGGTTAGCACGTTCGCCTCTCAGCGCTAGGGATTCCCGGCTCGAATCCCATCTGGGTGGAGTTTCCATGTTCTCCCTGTGTCTGCGTGGGTTTCCTCCGGGTTCTCCGGTTTCCTCCCACAGTCCAAAAACAAGTCAAGTCAATTGAATTCTCAAAATTGCCCCATATAGAGTGTGTCTGTGTGAGTGAATGTGTGCTCAGCGATGGATTGGCACCCTGTCCTGGGTCTATCTGCCCAGCGCCCGAGATGTTCTCCCCTGGATGGGCATGGAGATAAAGCGGGAGATAATGAATGAATGAATGAATGAATATATATATATATATATATATATATATATATATATATATATATATATATATATATATATATATATATATATATATATATATATATATATATACACACCCCGCAACCCTAGTAGAGGATTAAGCGGAATATAATTAATTAATTAATTAATTAATTAATTAATTAATTATAAAAAGTGAAATGGATGAGATACTATGCAGCAAGCAGGACTAAATTTCTAAAACTTGGTCTCCAAAGTCATGGCAATAAGTAAACTGGAGTAATTTGCCCGACCCCCCCCATGATGGTATCGCTTGAAATCGTTCTTGTCAGGAAATTGCCGGTGATGCTGTCCAGACATTAAACTACTGAATAAACAAACAAAACAACTCATTTTCTTTTCAGTGATTTGCCATTAGGGCTTGAGATTTTGCAATTTGGGGTTTGGTCTATTGTTTGCTCAGGAGTGGAAAGATGGAGACTTCTCTTATCTATGGAGCTGAACACTAGGTCTGTGTCTGTCCACATCATTAGAGTTGTCACTCACACCAGTGCTTTTAATGCCTCGGTAAGCTCACCTGCAGCCTATGTGTGCATGTGTGCATGTGTGTGTATGTGTGTGAGCGTGTGTGTGTGAGAGAGAGAGAGAGAGAGAGAGAGAGAGAGAGAGAGAGAAAGCCCATGTGTGTTTGACTCTACAGACAAAAACAAAAAAGAAAAACTAATTGACTGAAGCTTTAACACTGTTCAGTTCCCAGTGCATTCTCTGCCATCTGGGCTGCTTATGTGTAGGCACAGCCCAGCGTAGCTCATTTAAATGCTTATAGAACAGTTTAACACTCAATCACACTGTGCTTAGCCCTAAAGCGTGTGCAGTCAATCTCACACACACACACACACACACACACACACACACACACACACACACACACACACACACACACAAACACCTGTGATTCAGTGTTTGTGCACAAAGTATTGCCATGCACAAATAAACAAATAGCTTACTAAAGGCTCTAAATGGCATGCCCATTTACTCCTGCAGATGTTTTTACCCATCACTCTCCACCGGCCTGCCAGCATGTGTCAGGTTGTCAGCCTCCATCTTAACAGTCGTCTCTGATCCGCTCCTGCTTGTCTTCCTCGCACCGCCTGATGATGATTATTGTCTCTGATTGAAAATTTCTTGCCTTATTTCTATGTAGTCCGATAAATTTAGTAGATCGTATAGCTCAATAGTTGTCCATTCATTCATTCATTATCTCTCGCTTTTATCCTCTATTAGGGTCGCGGTGGGGTTCCCCATGCCCATCCAGGGGAGAACGTCTCGGGCGCTGGGCCAATCCATCGCTGGGCACACACTCACTCACACAGACACACTCTATATGGGGCAATTTTGAGAATTCAATTGACTTGATCCATGTTTTTGGACTGTGGGAGGAAACCGGAGAACCCGGAGGAAACCCACACAGACACGGGGAGAACATGGAAACTCCACCCAGATGGGGATTCGAACCGGGAATCCCTAGTGCTGAGAGGCGAATGTGCTAACCACTAAGCCACCGTGCCACCAATACTTGTCCGTATAATGTTCAAAAGGTTTTTTGGCCACTGAATTAAAAAACTTGCCTGGCTGGGTGGCACGGTGACTTAGTGGTTGGCACATTCGCCTCTCAGCGCTGGGGATGCAGGTTCAAGTTTTCGTTTTCTCCACATGTCTGTGTGGGTTTTCTCCAGGTTCTCCGGTTTCCTCCCACAGTCTCAAAACATGGATTCAAGGTAAATTGACTGCTTTAAATTGCCCATCTCAAAAACTGCCCCAATAAAATTTGGGTATGTCTGTGTGAGTGAGTGTGCCCAGCAATAGATTGATGCCCTGTCTTGGGTGTATCTACCCAGCGCCCATGACATTATTCCCAAGATGGCCATGGGGAGCTCCCTAGTAGAGGATTAAGCGAGATAATAGATAATAGTAGAAGATAACAGATAATAGAATGGATGGCTGCTTACATTTTTTTTTAAAAGGGTTTTGTTTTTCGTTGGCCTACCCACTAAACAACTGTCTTGCCTGGAATTTGACCCAGAGATTTTCACCTTGGTTTTACATTCTATGGTTTCATTGTGATTTTCAGTTCTCTTTGATTGTCTACAAAGTGTTCTGCAAGTGTTTAAGCATTACAGTCAGCCTATCCTCTGGACTCCATCTGGATTCGTTTAGGAAGTCAGAAGGGGTCAACTAGAGGATAGTGCAGTTTCTGAGATCTACTGTGGTATCCCTATAGTATTCCCAGAATTATTTGACACACAGTGTTAACTGGCTTTACTTCCAACTAAGTCATGCTGTGGTATCAGCCCCTCTTCTTCCCATAGGAGCTGACATTCAGATGGTAAATTATGATGGATTAGCACCAGCAATTCCACATGTAAAGAGGCTTACGTTTGCCCTTCCCAAAGCCATGTGGGTGTGATCAAAACCACCACTTTAATTGCAATCAGCACCTTCACCCAAATTACCAGATGGAGCAGAAGGTATGGCTCTCCACCAGTAACCTTTTCCTATAGATGGTACATTGTGCTTTATCTTGGTCCCTTCAAAATGTCATGCTAAATAAATGCTGTTACCTACCATTTTACCTTTGAAGGTTGCGGGTTCAAATCACAGGTCCACTGTTATTACAAATGTGGGTTCTTGAGTAAGACCCCTATCCCTCATTGCTCCAGAGAAGCTGTATCAACCCTGTGTTCTAATCCCAACCAAGTTGGGATACTTGTAAAGTGCTTTGGATAAAAGCGTCTGCTATATAACCATCTGTAGTTTTTAGTTATTTGTGTTTCCTAATCATTCCCTCACTATTTCAAGCTTTTTTTTTTGCACTTGAGCTTAGCCACCAATATCAATATCATTGGTAAAGGAAGGAGGAAATGTCTTCTTCATCCAGAAACTACTGGATCCCCAATGTCCCTGAGGGTGACTGTACAACCGCTTAAAATTAAAGCAGTATGGTTCCCAAGAAGAAAGTTTCCACACAGGACTTTCATGTCCAAGATGCAATTCCACCAAGAGAACCATTACCAGTATCTTAGGCATAGACAACATCAGTCACTAGCTCATTCATCACACCCCATAAGTCACTGTCATGTAGTTCATCTCCTAAAGGTTAAATCTCATCCTTAGAAGGGGGGTGGAAGCGCTGGGCAGGCACTGGGAAGATTACACCCAAAACAGGACAACAATCCATTACTGGGCACACACTTACTCACACAGGTGCACATGTTATAGGGCAATTTAGATAGGAGCTAAATTAGAGCAGCCAAATCACCTTAAGGGTGGTACATTAGCTTATTGGTTAGCACGTTCGCCTCTCAGCACTGGGGATCCATGTTCCGAATCCTAACCTGGGTGGAGTTTCTATGTTCTCCCCGTGTCTGTGTGGGTTTCCTGTGGGTTCTCCGGTTTCCTCCCACAGTCCAAAGACATGGATTCAAGGTAAATTGTGTGTGTCCGTGTGAGTGATCAGCGATAGATTGCACCCTGTCCTGGGTGTATCTGCCCAGAGTCCGAAATGTTCTCCGCTGTATGGGCATGGAGAACCCCCGATTGAAATTTATGCCTGGAGTTACACTACTCTAAAGTTTTAGGCCTTTTAAAATAGCAGCTGTTAAATTTGCTGCTGACTATATTTAAGTTTGAAAATGCAGAGTCTCTCCATTTTCCTCTGCTAGGACAAGTTTAGAAATGCTGACACTTTTGCCACCTGATTGGGTCTGGCCAGTCACATCATATCTTTTTCTGATTCATTCCTTTTGATGCATTCTTCTCTAATTTGTTCCTTGTTTGTGGTGTGTTCTTCAATTCAGCAAAACATGGCAGAGTCAATGTTTAACTCCAATTAAACTGATGGGACTTTGTGTTTTTTAGGCATTTCTTGTATAACCCTTGAACACTTGTGTGGAATATTTTTATTTTTACTTATAATTTTTTACTTCAGAACAATTTTGTATTTATTCAACTGCTTAAAAAATCATTTTGATGATACATATAAGTTGCACTTAAGATAATGGCATTATTTTGTTACTCTGCTTCAGCTTCTTGCATCTAATGATGCAAAATTTGCATTGAACTAGCCATTATCGTCCAAGTAAAGTGCATCATCCTTTATGTAAGGTTTTAATGAAGATGTAGTCTGCTTACTTGAATATAACCTGCTTATGTAACAGATTAAAATACATATATGTCACAGTTTTTAAGTAGATTCACAAATGTGAAGTAGTTGAATACAAGTTTTATCTTTTATATAATTTGTCCTTTTTCATGCATTTATATCATATTATATCATACTTGCCATTATGTTACTTCTTTGTGGCCTCTGGTTAACCTTGACTTCTGGCCAAAAGATGTTTTGCATAGCAACCGTTCGAGGAAAAGGGTTCGGGTACTGTTTTTTCGAAATTCTTGGGATGTTTGGTTTCACTTCTCTAATTGTCTGACTTCTGTGAACACATTATTAACCGAAACTCAGTATTTTTCTACTCTCTACCTATATATACCAAGCTGTTATCTATAATAAATGAAGCATTGAGAATCAACACTTAGTTGTGGTGGTCTGTTGATGCTTCCCAAGAGCTTGACCCATTGGCACTTCCCATTGGAATAGAAGGGAGCGCTCTGCTCAGCTGTACTTGAGTGATAGATCGTGAAATCTGACACTTTTGTATTGCACTGGGATTCCAACATAATATTGGTTCGCCTCGCATGATGAAATTATGTATGAATGAATCCATGTTTTTGGACTATGGGAGGAACCTGGAGACCACGGAGGAAACCCACACAGATTTGAACCTGAAAGCCCAGTGCTGAGAGGGGAATATGCTAAGCACTAAGCCACCGTGCTACCTCCCTGTATCATGTGGATTGATATTGTCGGTTTGTTATTTGTAGCTTTCTCTCTTAGTGTTCTAGTACAGAACCATCACTGATGCACTATGTATCTAATCCTTGTTTACACATAATCTTAACCAATTGACAAATCGACAAATCCATGCAAATTTGTGTAACATATACCCGGTCATCACAGGTCAATTTTGTATATATTTTTATATCCTTAAAAATGCTCACTTACAATAGTCTTGGAGTAATATATATTACTCCAAGACTATTGTAAGTGAGCACTATACTAGAGATTCCTTGTTCGAATCCCCATCTGGGTGGAGTTTCCATGTCTCACTGTGTCCGTGTGGGTTCAAAAACATTGATCAAGTCAATTGAGTTCTCCAAATTGCCCCATATAGAGTGTGTTTGTGTGCATGTCTGTGTGAGTGAGTGTGCCCAGCGAAAGATTGGCGCCCTGTCCTGGGTGTATCTGCCCAGCGCCTGAAACGTTCTCCCCATGGGCATGGGGAACCCCCCGCGACCCTAGTAGAGGATGGATAATTTCATTATACATTACATTATTTTCTCAAAAAGTGAATTAAAAAATAAGACTATGTCAACCACCTGCATAGGCAACATAAATGACAGGGCTGTTTGTGTGTGTGTGTGTGTGTGTGTGTGTGTGTGTGTGTATGTGTGTGCATCACTTGGTAGATATTTACACATAAAAAAATTATATATATATATATACAGTATATATATATACACATGGGCAGAACATTTTGGGCGCTGGGCAGATACACCCAGGACGGGGCACCAATCTATTAAACATTGAAAGAAAAAAAACACTGTGTTTAGACACTGTGAATATATAAGTATAAATAAAAAGTATTAAGCCTTTGACATCAGAACCAATGGCTAAACAACAACACTAGACTCTGTGCCCCAGACAATCTGATCGTGGGCACTACCTCAAGTCTGTGTTTTATAATAAATATGTAGCTGATGTTTGAATGCAAGATCTTTAATTCATGCTACTTTAAGATGAAAATGTATTACGTATTGTAATTATGTTTACCTAAACCGTTTATTCTCACTGCACCCATTTCATAATGAGCGCTCAAAAGTTTTTATTTGCTGTTTGTACTTAGCAATTCTTTTCTATTTAATGCCTCATTTCTTGACCTTGCCAATTTTATTTTTTTTACTCTGCTTGCTGTTTGTTTTTTGTTCTGACCCACTGCTAAGTATCGTGACCTTGTATAAACCTTGTCTAAAACTTGTCTTTATTGTCTTTACCTGAATTGAATTAAAAACTTTGGATTTGAGCCATGACAACATAATATTGTTTAAATTTTATATAAAATATTTTACATACAATATTTTAATGATCATTGGTATGTCTTTACGCTTTTAGCATGTTCGTCTCCGAACGCTGATGACCCCACTCCCCTTGTACGACCCTAGTAGAGGATTAAGAGGAAGATACTAAAGTGAGATGATATTTAACGTAACTATATAATGTGTTTTTGCGAAATATTTATGTATGTAATTTTTTTTTTGTTTGAAGTTTAACATAAGGGTGCCAAACAAGGGCAGTTTACTGATAACTATTTACAGTTTGACTTAGAACATGTAATAGTAAATAACATATATATGTTATTCGCATAAACCAGTGATCAATGATTAATATTAGGTTCAAGTAAAACAAATTTTGTCCCAGGTTGGGTTAATTGTTCTATTACACATATCCATTTAATTGTTTATTGATTTATTTCTCGTATTTCTCATATGTATTAATTCTCGTATGTATTAATTATATTAGCTACCTTAAAAAAGTTTGAACTAGATTTAGTAGTTGAAGAGTAAGCAAGAATCAGACAATAATAATAAAAAGAAGAAAAAAATATATAAA